>CM072150.1:3789609-3794609 GCA_036850595.1 Rhyacichthys aspro | reverse complement strand
GAATCAAAGTCATCTTATGGATTAACCTCTGATTCAGATTCCTGGTCGTCTGAGTCCTCTGAGAGTCTGTCCCATGAGGACAAACCTGTTGCTGCCTCAGGGTCATTGGACGATGAAGACGATGAAGACGATGATCTCTGGTCTGATAAAACTAGTCAAAAGAGGGAATCAGAAAAAGTCAACAGATCTGATTCTGGATCAGACTCCAGCTCATTTGATGGAGTTAAAGAGTTTAAAAGAGTCTTGAATCAGACTCAAAAAAGACCAAAAAAACCAGCATCAGAGAAAGACACTTCACTAAAGATTAGCAGCAAAACTAAAACATCAGAGAAGTCTGAGTCCTCTGAGAGTCTGTCCCATGAGGCCAAACCTGCTGCTGTTCCTGACGCCAGGTCATTGGACAGAGAGAAAGACTCAGACTTAGAGGTCTGGGTTCTTAAGATCACAAAATGTCAGAGATCAGAGAAACAGGCCCAATCTGCAGGTCAAATAAGTGATGTTAATGTTGTCCCACGGTCACCTGACGGAGCTAAAGCCTCTGCTTCAAGGACTGAGTCTAAAGAAAGACCCAAAAAGAGTCCATCAGAGGATAATCTATACAGCGGCAAAATCCCAGGTTTAATTCCTCCAGTGTCACCAAACAAAAACACAGCCCCTGATTCAAGAGTCTGGGCTCAAGACAGAAACAAACTGGATGGAGACGCCTCTCATGCTTCAACATTTGAGGAAGGATTGAGTTTCTCCAAAGTCCCATTAGATCAAGCCATACTTCAGGTTTTCAAAATAGGGTTGAAGACAGTAGTTGTGATTATTTGGTGGAGTGTCTCTAATGGGTGAGTGTCAGTGTGGCCCCCGTCTGGGGCTCTTGCAACAACCAGCATTGCCCAAGTCAACCTTGAACCAGGAAAAAGCACACGAAAAACACAGAACTGTTGGTGCATTCATGTGATCCTCAGAAACTCTAATATCCGAGTTAGGACGTTGTTCTTCTGACTTTGGACAAACAGAGTTCCTGAGGACCCCATGAATGCACCAATAGTTCCACCAGAATCCACTCAGATGTACATTACATAGAGGCTTTATCTCACAGTGAAGCAGGTGCTGCTAAACACTTAGCAGCATCTGCTTCACTGTGAGATAAAGTTCTTTAAATGTAACGTACATCTGTTGGAGAGGCCTTTTTTTCCGTGTTTTAAATGTGCCTTTTTCCTGGAGTTGACTTGGACACTGCCGGTCGCTGTGTCTCTGTCTCTGGACAGTTGTCCAGACTGGAGCCACACTGACAGTCGTCTGATGGACACAGTTCACTAAACACAAGCATCATTCACAAGTCGACCCAGTACAACCTGAACTCTCTCTGATGCAGCTACTCTCACAATGAAGAGGCAGAGTTTGGGCTTCAGACGTTAGGAACAGTCTGAAGGAAGGTTGTGACAAGCTTTTGTTGTTGTCTGTGTCTAAAAAGAAAGACTGAGATGTAGTTTACTGAGACCAGTGTTTTGAAGATGGGGTTCTGAGGTATTTATGGATTGTTTATGTAGAGTCATCTACATGAATGATCCATACAAACCAAAGAACCCCATTTACAAAACATTGGTTTATTTAAAACTATGTCCCAGTCTTCCATGAACACAGGCAGAAACAAAAGCATGTCACAACTTTCCTTTTAAAGCCTTTGAGTGTGTTCTCATAAAGACCTATTAGAGGACACTCAAAGGTGTGGCAGATTACATGAAACTTCCCTGTTGCTGACGAACAGAGGAAAGATCTTATTTCATTCCAGTTTCTTCCGAAGAGCATTACATAATCACAACAGAGTAAATGCTGAGGACCAACTGCAAATGGCCGCTGTCAAAGGAGTGATAGCTGCAGATGAGAGACTCACAACAAGAAGAAATGTCTGTGCTTCTTCACAAAGATGTCCAGCTCACAGACTTCAGAGAGAGTCCAGCTGAGACACACCGACCTTCAATCAACATTTCTGAACAAATAAATACAAATAAATAAACGTTGTGAATAGAACTGAATTAGTGTGTCATGGCAGTGTGTTACTAAAAACAGACCAAAAACAGTTTAAGTGACAGATTTCAAACAGTTTCTCTACATTTTTCTCCATTTTCTCCATTTTTGTTGTTTTCATAATGAGCTTTATTAATATGGTTAAGACTCAATTTGGAGGAAAGATCAAGAGCAAACAAACATGAGACTATTCATTTATTCATTAAAGATGTTCCATTAAATCTGGATTTCAGAGTTACTCCATGAATGATTCTTTCTTCATTGTTTATCAGTAAAGTGTGTGTTTATTATGTTGAACAAGTATAACATGAGATCACAATAATATGAGAACGGTAAGAATATTAATATTGAATCAAGTGATAATAATGATGATAGTGGGAATAATACTGATAATTATAGATTAATATAATGGTAATAATGATAAAAATATTGCTTTTTGCACTAATAATGCAGTAATAATGATAAATAAATTAAAAATAGAAAGTAATAACACAAATACAAGTACAAATGTGTTGTTTTATTATGATGTATAATATTAAAGAGGAAGGGACAATATGTTTTTTACTTCGGCCTAAACTCTTTTGGTCTATGCTTCAGATTTAGTGAAAGTGTTTTTACTTTAAATGAGTGAAATAAACTGAACGAGTGTGGAACTGTTACGACAAAAGAGGAAGACCTTTCGTAAACGGTAAAAGTCATAAAAAGTAAAAGAAATGTGCACCAGACCAGACCAGACCGGGACGAGAGAAGCACGTGAAGCTGAGGAGACTTTTTAAAGTGTCCCAGGTCCAGACGATCAGATCTGAAAAGGAGGAAGAGGAAGAGAGCGGCCATAGTTCACAGGAAAAGAGTATCGACTGCAACAACTGCAGCAGTCACAGCTCTGCCTTCGTCTGTCCTTTAAGGAACTTCTTTCCAACCTGCAGCTTTACTCATGAACAGGACTGTGTGAGATGTTGACACAGAAGTAGAAAAAATACACATTTGTAGCTGGTTTTTATCGGGGGCATGTTGAGAGAAGCAGCTGGGGGCTTCAGAGCCACTATTTACCGAGGCTTAATAAGGAGTAAATGAAGTGTGAGGATGAAATAATAGTTTAAAGGATTATTTGATCTCTTTGAATTTGCTTGACTAGATAAGCAAATTAAGAAAATGAAGCACGTTGTTCCAAATGGAGCCGTTCTCATCCATCCATCTATCGATCCTCCTCCAGACAAACAAACAGCCGAGTCCAATGAATAAACATGGGAGCATTTTGCTGCTTAGAAACAGCCTCTGAACAAACGGCCCGCTCCGAGTCACATCTCTTCCTCGGCATCGATTCCGTGAAGAAGCATAATGCTGTTCTTGGGTGTTCGGCTCGTCTCAAGAAAGCAATTCCAGCTCCACTGCCGGCATTTGTTCCAGGGATGTCTTCAAGGGGGAAAAAAAAAGAGGGAGAATGCTTGAGCAGAAGTTATTGTGCTGCCATGCCACGCTGAAGAGGCATTTAAAACAATACAATGGCTGCTCAGGGGGCAATTACACCCAGGTCAGAGCAGATTTATGAAGCGTGTCAGTGACAGGACACTTGTTGTTGGGACATATTCGTGTGTTTGTATGCACATGCACACAGCACAGACACTGGTTAATACAGCGTGTCTTTTCAAGGCCATTAAACTGTTCAATGGAGATTCATTTGTTCTGTGTTGACCTACACATGAAGATTGTGTCTGAAATAACCCGCTGTAACAGACAGAAAAACACTGCAAATTGTATGCATTATATCTCTGATCGCAAATAAATAATGCATAAAAGTGTTTTTTATCAACTTTATCCTGTTTTTTATTTGGAGCTTTTTGTTTTCCTGTGTTCAGCTCATCTTTAATGAGCTTTAAAGTTCAAGTGTGTGTTTTTTGGTGGAAAAAGTCTTATTCCAAGAAGCCTTCTATGGACATGTTGTTGTCTATTAACAGGTTTTGTGGGAAATTGGTCAAAATAAAGTATTTTCACGAGATTTTCGAGACAAAAGAAGAGTAATTTAAAAAAAATACTAATAATTTTACACACCTTGCTACAAGTTAAAGTGCTGAACAGAGCTAAAAGTTAAAAGATTCTCACTTGGGACGCAAGACGGTCCCGGATGAGCCCCTAAATTGTCACGTGCCAGACTGGTTTAAGGGCTATTTTGGCACGAACACAAGGGTAACAGTGGGAGAAAACACTGAGAATGGTTAATGTGTGCAACGAGTTATTGATTTATTTTAACAAAATGATGTCAAGGAGTATATTATTCAAAAAGCAATGATAAAAACGTATTCAAAATGGCGACTATATTGACTTATCTGGACGTGACGAGGAACCAAAGGCCAACAACGAGGGAGAAGAACACCAAAATTATTCAAAACTTGATCAAAGAAACCAAAGAAAGCAACCGTTTCCACATGAAATGGTCGATGAAGCACAAATAACACGCACCTTTTTGTTTTAAATTTGATGATTGAACATGATTTTGTGTTGGGTTGAGACCTGGAGACAGAGAAGACCATTACACATCCTGGTTCATTTTCATCAATCCTCTGAGCCAGGCCTAAAAAGAGAAAATGAATTGGCGAGATGATGTAAAGTCCTTTAATATTAGAACAGTGCCCATTGGTTCAAATCTGCTCGGAGTTACAGAGAGGATCCTGCAGCGGCTCGACGGAGGTTTTAGTCGTGAACCGAATGGCGATGTTTCCGAGGGCGGCTCACATCAAACGTTCCTCCGTGTTTTTTTATTCCTGGTGCGGTGAAGAGACAGTGAAGAGCTGCCCGAGGCCAGGGGCGAGGGCGGCTGAATAATTGAAAGTGTCCTGCCGGGTTGGGTCGGACCCCGTCCTCTGCAGGGATCAGAGGAGAGCTCCTGAAATGTTTGGGAATGTGACACACAGGGGGCCTTCTGAAATGCAGCCGTCAGGTGAGTTAACTTAAAATCACTCTGAGCCGCCAGTTTCCATCAGTAG
>CM072150.1:3768145-3789509 GCA_036850595.1 Rhyacichthys aspro | reverse complement strand
CTTTAAGTGGTTGATTTGAGTTTATGCGGCTAGGTTTACAGGCGCGTTCCTGAGCTTATCCTCTTATTTCCAGTCTAAACCTGCGGCCACACGGCTGCAGTGTAATGTTTTATCCATGATGGATGGTCCTATCCCTTCCCCACAGAGCTGTCCATGGACTGTAGGCACAAACTAGTCTATGTAACAGCAGCGCTGCTCAGACTGACAATGAACTGGAGAGAGCCATATTGCAGTAATGGGAAAAGCGGGAGCGAGGAAATAAGAGACGGAGGGAGCAGAAATACACCGCTCTCCAACAGAGAAGCAAAACACTGCAATCTGTTCTGCCAGAGCAGATTGAAACCATTACAGAGGGAATATTCAGTTTGGGGTTCTTTCCCCTCTCTCCGGCTCATCTGTCATCAGCTGCATGAGCGCTCTGACCAAACTGAGACAGACAGGCCACAAACACTGCCAAGTCCCAGCATCTGAGGCTGGGGCAGAATTATACCCAACGAGAGTGGAGCAAATCTCCTCCTGCGCCATGTATATTTAATGTTATTTATTTAATCACCAGAAATACAAAGCAAGCAGAACAGAACAAAACAGAACAGCAGAAAGTAATCGTATATGTTTGAAAATGTAATGTCCAAATGTACAGACTTTATCAGATCAATCAAATATGGAGTGAACCTTACAGAACAACTCTTAAAAACACATATTTTTAGCAACATCTATAGAATAAATGACACTTCTCTTTTTAAAACATGTGGACAACTACGGTGGCCCTGCAGGGACATGCTCTTGTCCATGAAAAACAAACCTAGTGGAAACAGTCTGATGGTGATTTCACAAAGATCTGAAACAAAGTCATTCTTAAATATCCTAAACTTTCATTCAATAATATGTGCTCAGAAACAGGAAGTATTGGGTTTTACGAAGCATTTATGTCTATTTTTCCAAGAAATAAAAACATAAATGTGATATTTTTGTGATTATACACTATTGATTACGTCATTTTATTACCACTACACTAGATATTTCTCTACACTGTCCTGCAGAGCTTAAGTGCAGCAGGAACAGGCAGTAGACAGTGGACATTAATCAGGCGTTGGAGTGAGAGATACTGTAGATGTTTTTCCTCTTCTCTTCACCAGGTATGTCTAGTTTCAAGCCCTTTGCCTGGATTTCACCATTTTACTCAGAAAAACTCAAAGAGAAATATATAAAACCTAAAAAAAAAACCTTTAATAACAGAGAACTGGAGTGGTCTATAATTAGTGCAGCTAACTACCCCTGAATATGTGCATTAATGAGCAGAGCCATGTTAAAAGCCTTTCAATTACCCTCATACTGTTACATAAAGAGACAAATGTGGCATGTTGTCATTAAAAAAGCATGGCTGCAGTAATGTTGACGATAGGCCCCTAACCTGGAGGCTGAAAGGGATTCTGGGAAACATTGGAAGTCATTACAGGGGCAGTTTAGGTTAGGTTCTCCGCTAAAAATCACTCCTGAAATACCCCAGAACCAGTGATGATACAGGCTCTGTCCAAAACCAATCCCCCCAAAGTCCACGAGAGATTAATTCTGGCTTTGGTTGTTTGCCCAAACTTAAAAAGCACCATATTTTCCACTTTCTACTTCAAGGACAATAAACTCAAGCCAACTATTGTTATACAGTTAACTACCCTCAAACAAAATGTTATGGTCCAGAAAAATAACTGGAATCTAAAACAAGAATGAACATCTGACCAAGAAAAATGCTCAAATAGCTCAATTTGGACGCACACTCAAAAAGCAAAACACAATTCAAGCAACTTGGGAAAGGAATGGAAAGATGTACATAATGGATCAGAGCAAAACGATTATAATAATAAATCTGAGAGAATGAGACCAATACTAATGATTTTTACAACTGGACAAAAGGGGAATGCTGGTTTTAACGGCAAAACAAGAGATAAAGTAAAATTTGAGTGTGTAAATCAGTCAATCACTCACAGGTTTTATTTGGATTCAAACAGGTTTTATTTGGATTTGAACATGTTTTATATGGATTCGAACAGGTTTTATTTGGATTTGAACAGGTTTTATTTGGATTTGAACAGGTTTTATATGGATTTTAACATGTTTTAGATGGATCTGAACAGGTTTTAGATGAATTTGAACAGGTTTTTGATGGTTTGAACAAGTTTTATTTGGATTTAAACAGGAGTTATTTGGATTTGAACAGGTTTTAGATGGATTTTAACAATCTTTAAATGGATTTGGACAGGTTTTATTTGGATTTGAACAGGTTTTAGATGGATCTGGACAGGTTTTAGATGAATTTGAACAGGTTTTTGATGGTTTGAACAAGTTTTATTTGGATTTAAACAGGAGTTATTTGGATTTGAACAGGTTTTAGGTGGATTTTAACACTCTTTAAATGCATTTGGACAGGTTTTATCTGGATTTGAACAGATTTTATTTGGATTTGGACAGGTTTTATCTGGATTTGAACAGATTTTATTTGGATCTGAACAGGTTTTTGATGGTTTGAACAGGTTTTTGATGGATTTGGACAGGATTTATTTGGATTTGAACTGGAGTTCTTTGGATTTGAACAGGTTTTAGGTGGATTTTAACACACTTTAAATGGATTTGGACAGTTTTTATCTGGATTCAAACATGTTTTATTTGGATTTGAACAGGTTTAAGATGGATCTGAACAGATTTTAGACAAATTTGAACATGTTTTTGCTGGATTTAAACATGTTTTATTTGGATTTGAACAGGTTTTTGATGGATTTGGACAGGTTTTATTTGGATTTGAACACGTTTTTGATGGATTTGGACAGGTTTTATTTGGATTCCAGTTAAAACAGTGCCTTTTTTGGGTACATCCAGTATGAGTCGACGGTAGGGCCAATCCATTATGAGAAATCCATCTATACATGTAAAAAAATAACAATAAAACAACACAGAAACCAGAGAAAACATGCAGATTCCACAAAGAACGCCCACTGACCTCTGACCCAGGGATGGAACCCGTGACCTTCTTTCTGTTCTTCTACAACTCACACAAACCGTTATGTTGTATTTCTCATGAAGCTTGTGTTAAACGTACACTCTAGACACCGGTCGTCTGCCGTGACACGCCTCCTTGACGTTTATCCGGTGATGCCTGAAAGTGAAATGGACGGTTTCTGTGCGTATCAATGTGACACTGGTACCTCACAACCGCAGGCGCACTAAGCCGTTTCTCTCTGTGCTATTCTGAAGCAGGGTATTTCTGTCCGACCCTCACCCGGAGCGGCCGAGGGCACACTCTACCTGCGCTCACTACCTACACAGTGTCCTTGGTGTTTACCGGCCTCATACAAAAGCAGTGTAAAGAAAAGCGGTTCAAACAGGAGACGTATAGGTCGGTGTTCAGAGCGAACCTGGACTAAACACTGAAGACTGAGAGGAAAATGCACAAATAATGACGGATAACAGCGGCGTTCAAACTCAAAGAGACGAGGGCCCGCAATAGTTAATAAAGAATCCTTTCAGGGGCCGAAGACGGTGACATTTACAGGCTTTTATTATTATGTGTGAGATTTCATCTTCATTTGAGTCTTACAAAGGTTACCTTTAACATAAATTTCCTCCTTTTATGGAAACTGGTTTTAGATGGATTTGAACAGGTTTTAGATGGATTTGAACAGGTTTTAGTTGGATTTGAACAGGTTTTAGATGGATTTGAACAGTTTTTAGTCAGATTTCAACAGGTTTTAGTTGGATTTCAGCAGGTTTTAAGTGGATCTGAACAGGTTTTAACCATATTTTAACAGATTTTAACCAGATTTGAACAGATTTTAGTCTGAATTGAATACGTTTTAGATGAATTTGAACAGGTTTTAATTGGATTTGAACAGTTTTTAGTCAGATTTCAACAGGTTATAGTTGGCTTTCAGCAGGTTTTAGATGGATTTGAACAGGTTTTAATTGGATTTGAACAGGTTTTAACCAGATTTGAACAGATTTTAGTCTGAATTTAATACATTTTAGATGAATTTGAACAGGTGCTAGTTGGATTTGAACAGGTTTTAGATGGATTGATTCATCCAATCTAAAACCTGTTCAAATTCAACCAAAACGTGTTCAAATCCAGTTAAAACCTGTTCAAATCCATCAACTTAAACTCAGACTAAAATCTGTTCAAATCTGGTTAAAACCTGTTCAAATCCAACAAAAACCTGTTCAAATAAATCTAAAACCTGCTAAAATCCAACTAAGACCTGTTGAAATCTGACTAAAAACTGTTCAAATCCAACAAAAACCTGTTCAAATAAATCTAAAACCTGCTGAAATCCAACTAAAACCTGTTGAAATCTGACTAAAAACTGTTCATATCCATCTAAATCCTGTTCAAATCCAACTAAAACCTGCTAAAATCCAACTCAAACCTGTTGAAATCTGACTAAAACCTGTTCAAATCCAACAAAAACCTGTTCAAATCAATCTAAAACCTGCTGAAATCCAACTAAAACCTGTTGAAATCTGACTAAAACTATTCAAATCCAACTAAAACCTGTTCAAATGCCTGCTCTATTCCTGATGCTTCAGTAGAAACCCAACTAAGACCCCAGCCTCCATCAGTGTTGAAAACCAGCTCCACAGACTCCATCCAGACTCATTCCCTCGGGGACGTATTCCAGATGTAATGAGAAAGAAACACCGGGATAAACAAATTGACTTTTTTTTTCCCATCCAGGCCTAATTACAGAGCAGGAATAAATAACTATTGGAGAGACAGGAGCGGCCGTGTGGGCTCTGTTCTGGGCCGAGGGGAGTTAACGTGTCATTTTTCTGCCTGACGAGATCCAGAGGCATATTTGGTTCAATGTGAGGAGTAGACGACCTGTTGTGGACTGGTCTACATGCTTCCTTTAAAACAAACTATGTATATTTTACTTGTATTGGCTCATTATTTACCCTCACGGTAAACAATATGTGTGTGCAAGAACAAACAATAATGTATAATGAAAGTATCAATATCTATTCATCCATCTTCAGGCTCACTCCAAACTAGAAACTAGTATTAATGCAAATCTTTACACTGCAACTGCTTCTATCACATAATGAGGCACCAATAATTCATTTAAAGAAGAGAGTAAATCCGTGTGTGAATTGATGCGAGAAGCTGGAGGTATTTTGTTTATTTATTCCCAGTTTTCTGAACTCTTGTGATTATTTATGATGTCCAGAGGTCTCCAGTAAGTGTAATAAAAGTAACCTCCTCAAACTTTTCAGTGTTGTACAGTTCATGTAGCCTGTTGTTGTCACGATAAAGGTCAGTTTATAGTTTATAGTTCACCTGTAGCCCCCAGTCCTCAACAATAGTAATAGTTCTGCAGTCTGTGGACGTCCATTTAGCGACGGTTAGCTTCGCTGTTGTCCTCCTCCAGCGTCGTTTGCTGAGTGCACCTCGTTGACCTTTCAGTATCTTTGGTAGCGTCAGGAAAAATGAGCTTGAGTCCCAGAGATGACTGGACCTTAGCTGTGTCCCATCTGTGATCCTGTCCCGACCCATGGACCCCAACTAAACCCCAGTTCCTCTCACTCAGATGAACTGTTCCTGCAGAGATTATCAGTAACATCGAGATTAATTTCTCATTTATTTGTCTATTTGTCCCTCTGTCTGTCCTGGGTCTAGATCCTTCTGTGGTTCTCTCTGAGGTTTCTCTGGGTTTTTGGAGTTTTTCCTCTGATCCTGAAGGAGGTCTAAGGACAGGGAGTGTTGTTTGTATATTTACTGTCTTGTTTTTGTTTAGCCCTTTGAACCAGTTGTTCTTGTGAGACTGGGCTATAGAAATAAAATAAAATTGAATTAAACTGGTTATGCTTTAGTGAAAAGACCGTTCGTTGCTGCAATATGAACAAATACTTGGACCTTGAACTGGTTTTATTCACACTTCCATCAGAATAAAAGCACCAAATGAAGCCTTCTCATTCATCATTTAACACTGAGAGTAAAACATTAATGCATTATCTTTTTTTCTTTTTTTTTTTCACGTGCATTAACATGTTAACGTTGAGAGCCACAGTTTAATGCAATGTAGAAAATTAAAAATCTAGCTCTGCATTTCTCACAAGAACAAGACATACTTCATCATTTTTAAGTTTTTCCTTTCTCTTCTCGTTTGTAATGATTCTTGAACAGTGTTTGGCTCCATCTTTTAAAAAATGCACTTATTTTTGGTTTTGCTTTGCTCCGTCATCCAAAAAAACACCCCAAAAAACTCAAATTATCAGTTTTTCTTGACGTCACTTGTGGAAGGGTTTATATAGAATGACCGTCTATAAAAATAAATCCAGCCAACTTCAAAGCATAAAAAGTGTTTATGCCAACATTAAGTCGTTCTTAACCTTGCTCCCAAACTGACAGCATCAATCTAAACCACTTCTCTGTTGTTTTGAGGAGCCAGATTAAAAAAGAAGAGTGCTGCGTTGTTGCTCTGTCTGCCGTGTCTCACATAAACCTCGTACGAAATCACACATCTTCTCTCGGTGCGTCGTCGCTCGCAGCTCGTCTCAGCGGGCGTCTTGTTAACAGGATAGCGCCTCCAAATCTGCTCTTGTAACACCTCCCTGCACGGGTCATTATCTCAGAGATCACTCCTTCTGCCCCGTCAAACCTCCAGCCAGACTCTCTCCGATGCATATTCACACAGAAATCACAATAACAATACTTTTACCAATGCTCTGAGAGGCCCGAAAGGCGGCCATCGTTAACACTTGGAGCGCAGATGAATGGATTTGGTGTGATACTATGAACACACTATCACAATCCATGTGTGACTGCGCAATTACGGCACATTTACTGCGCCGGCTGCCGTATAAACGGAGGAGTCTGTGCAGCGCGGTGTGACAAACGCTCCCTGGAGACGGGGCGCTTCCTGGATTCGAAGGTGAAATACAGCGGCGTTATTTCCACAAACCAAGTCGAGTTAACGGAATATTAAGTCTTCTTTACGACGTAGAGCCTCTTTGTAAACATGAACTGCTTTCAGTAGAGCTTTAGTCTGGAAAATGGCAACAGACTGAAGCATGAATCTGAGCATATTTCCTCAAAACGTCTAAATTGGGACATTTTATGGTTTTTCTACATATCAATCGGGACAAGTCAAAAGAAGTGGAACAGTGTGAGCTGCACGCTGAGATAAAAGCAGCTTTCTGGTGAAAAAAAAACCCTGTATGTATATTCAAGCTGGATATACTTGTCTTTCTCCTTTAAAACAGGCATCCAGCAGCTTCTTATTATATAGAATTTAACGTTTAGAACAAATCTGGCAAAAGTGTGAATTAAAAAATACAAAGGTATGAACTGACAGGTCTTAACGTTCTCAGGTAATAATTTAAACCCAGCTGGAGGTTTCTGTACAGAACACATGAGAGATGATGATTATATCTTTAAGTCTCGAGAGTTGAGTTTGACTAAAGGAAAGTGAGACGACAGAGGTTTTGAGTTAAAGTTCAGCGGTGTATTAAGGTGCATTTGCCAAATAACAAAAGTGATTAAGGAACAACTAGACTTTAGGACTTTAGAATCTGTGAATAATAAAGTCAGATATGTCTTATTTTTCTTATTCTTCTGGATGTTTTCAGATCTCTCAGTGTCCTACATCGCTGTTGTTGTGACCACAAAGTAGGTTTATTTATCAGTATTTTTAATAATTTCCACGAGGCAGGAATGTTTGAAAATAATGAGCGATCATTAACAAAGTGTTTTATGTTGAAGAAAACTGCAGAGAGAAAAGAAAAGGTGGGTAGTTTGACTTGGATTTTGGTCAATCACAAAAGGAAAAGCACTTTTATTCACCTTCAATCAGAATCAGAATACAGTGTGTAGTTGGTTTGTTCTTTTTTACTTCGTATTTTTGTGTATAAATCACATATTACTCTCATTTGTCATTATTAGTCACTAAACTTGTGCATAAATCCATCACAAATTTAGCTTTTTTTTAGTTTAATTCATAGATTTGATCTTTTTGGCGTCCACAGCAACATGTTGTATATCTAAATATGACACAAAGGGAATAAATAAACAGTGTTTCTGAGTGCTGGACCCATCTGGTGACTGGACGGGGCGTGACCCGGGCTCTCTATGCATCAAGCTGGAAATAAATGTGCAGCTGTCATGAACGGAACTGTATCCAGACGAGTGTGAAGTCAGGGTCTTACAGGAAGTGTGTCCTGACGCTGTCACGGCTCCAGATCCGACCAATTAAGTCCAAACCCGTCCCGGAGCGTGTCCCGTTCAAACCGAGAGCTGTGGTCACTCGCCTCAGAGACACAGACGCCTTTAAAGCACATCTCATTCTCTTTGTAGAGCATTAAACTGATCAGAACGAGCTCATCCCTTTGATCACATTCACTACAACATTTTACAGAGGGTTCTTATCGAAACCATATGTATTTTTCAGATCCGTTTTGCTAATTCATGCCTGTAACGGTTTAATTATTTACGTGACATTCAGTGGAGGAGGCTGTCAGAAAAAAGAAACACAAAGAGAATTTAGGAGGAGGGTTTAAAGTATCAGATGGTTCGGATCCTAAATGGAAGATGGTGCTCAGTCAGTGTTCACACAATATTATTAAATGTGGAACAGAGAGGCGCAGGGGGATATTTTACACTCACTTTTTGGATTGTAAACATTTAAAGTGAATTCAGGACGAGTTCAGGACGTGCAGATGAGCCCAAAGGCAAAAAAAAAAGAAATTATTGTTGATAATTTTGCTTTGTTTCTTTCTTACACCATTAAATATGTGTCGTGTAATTAAAATATCACTGTTGTATGCATTTGTAATTAAATGTGTGTTAAATTATAACTGTGGATCATTTTATGTTTTCATTTTAATTACGCCTTTGTTTTTTTTCCACCTGCAAATTGAGTTTTTAGCCCATAACGTAGATTTTTTGTTGTTGTTTTTCTTCTTAAGATATATTTTTTTGTCCTTTTTGCCTTTATTTCACAGTCAGTAGATTGGGCAAATGACCTGTGCTGGAATCAAACCCGTGTCGCCCGAGTATGTGGTATGTGTGAGGTGATTTTTTTCTGATTTTACAGGAAATTTTGCATATAGACAGTAAATAACACTGTACATTTGTATTAGGACGATATTCCTACATCCCCCTTTAATTTATAAATACAACAAAATGAATATTTACAACAAAAAAACAACAATCAATGTCCTGCAAAAACTGTATCTCAAACAAAACCTGGTCTTATTGGTTTGATTTACTTGAGTCTTTCCATAATCTCAACATTTTCTTTTCTCTCAAAAATTTTGCATCACATCAACCCAGTTTTCCTTTTTAGGTGATTAAATTTCTTTGTAATGCCTTTTTTTCAGCCAATAGCATAATTCTCAGTATTTTATTGTTCAAATTCATTTTATTTTTTGCAATAGTACATTTTCCTCAGTAAAAATGTGAATGGTGATTTAAAAAAAACTCTGCTATGTCAGATTTTCAGCTGATTTTGATTTTAAAATGCTTGGTTTTCATGACATTTTATCAAAATCAAACTCTAAACGATATTTCTCTGGGACTGTTGGTTCATTTCTCTTTCTCTGGAGGAGTTTGGGAGACATTTTTACATTTCTAGTGACATTTGGAGAAGAATCGTGTTTAAATACATGTTACTTTATGAAAATATTGGTGTGTAAACTAATAAAGACTCACCAACCACGGCTCGCTGAGTGGACTCTGAATCTCGGTGCCATATGGGGCCCGCTGGAGACGCTCTTCAGGTTCCCACTGAACAGGTGGAAAAGCCCCCCTCAGGGCGTCCTAAGACTGGACACAATGATCGGAGGGGCCCCGCTTGGCTCCGGCCCACCACCGCGGGACGTGCCAAAGAAACGGCTGGTCCCGGGCCAAGGCACAGCGCTCTGCCAGGTGGGAGGGGCGGGGCCTTTCAGGGGCCCCGGGGCGCTCTGGGTCCCTCCTATTACCAGACACAATCACACACACACACCTGAGAGGACATGTGATCCCAGCAGAATATAAATGTTTTAGAGGAAATGTACTGTGATATTTGAATATTTAACTCCCTGATTATAATGGGTCGTGGTATTTACACAGAAAAAGCCAGGGTTGTATTATTCGAGCTGGATCCGGGGTCAGTCATGGCCGCTGTTGATTTTCAATGAGAGTTGATCTTTGGCTCGTTCAGTTTTCAGCCTCTGGGTTCATTCCTGTATTAAATGATCCATTCACTGAACAGTAACTCACACGTGTTCCTCTTCGTCACGTTCTGCTCTGACCAGTGAGCTTAAAAGGCAGGAATATGAAACTAATGGTGAAAGTTGTAGGTGTTCTGTTAGCTGTATACCAAATGTCTCTTTTTTAATTGTGGGCTATGGGGAAAATACGGGGTTACTTAAAGGTCCTATATTATGCTAAATCTACTTTTCTGAGATTTTAACCATGTTCTAACGTTGTTTCTACCTCAAACACATACCCAAAGTTGTGTTTTATTTCATTCGCGCATGTTTAAGTAATTTATTTAGTTTGAGCTACAGTCCTTTCAACGAGCTTTTTCACGCAATGACGTCAATATGTGAAGTAAACCACTCCTCTCCAGGAAGTGCTCCTCCACACTCCTCCTGCCCCTCTCTCCTGCCCCTCTCTCCTGCACTGTCAACAAGTGGTGCTCTGCAGCTCAGACACAGAGAAGCATCGCTGCTACTGTGTTAGCTTACTTACCGTCAGCAACATGTATTACTAACAAGTATTACTGCATAGCTCTACATATTGCTAGGCTACTTTATTATAGTTCTTTCAATACACTGCACACCAGCTCCTTAGGAGTCTCCAGGCAGCATACATTCTCAACTTCAGTAGGCATTGTACGGTCATTTCCACATGTGCATCTATAAACAGAAGCAGTTAACACGTGCTATGCTACGGGCTACACCATAGAAACATACACAATAAATAGTTTCTCATTTACCAAGCAGAAACGTCTTGTGTTTGCTCATGTTCTTCGAACTCAGAGTCAGACTCTGGGTCGAAGATATACGGCTCAGTTACTCTCAAAGCTATTGCTGAAAAAGTTATTACTACCATGTACCGTGTTTACTTCAGTCTGTTTCCAGCGTAGCTCTAGCGTAACATCATGAGTGGGCGGAGCCAACACGCCTTGAAGTGACAGCGCCAAATCAGACCGTTCACTTTGGACTCATGATGAGAGCTCATCCAAACCGCTTGTATAAGATCGTTATTGTGTGTTTCATGTTGCAAAACGTGATATGGTAATCTAAATGTATCCAAAATACACTGTATAATGTTCAAAATAGTATAATATAGGACCTTTAAGCTTTTTTTGCTGCAATACCATAAATGGCCACTGGTGGAGTTGGTGACAGGACAGACAAACATTACATTACAACACATTAAGGCTGTGTTTAGGCAAGATTTACACCTGCTTCAAGTTAGGAAGACACATCAAGGTCCAGATAATGTAGAAATAAACTGAATCTCCTCAGAATAGAAGTATTAACGTATGAAGAACTCAGGTGTTCTGTGTGAAGGTCCTTATATATTCATAATGCAGCAGAATGAATTGCAGTGAATATCTCCCACAATAATAAAGCCTTTACATCATAAAAGTGTCCTTCTTCTTGTCGCTCTTCCCTTTGACATCACTTTTTCTTTACTTTCAGGAAGAAAACGGTCCACTATTTCTCCCTCGTTTCATTGAATATAAACACTCCTTTGTGTGTTTGCCTTTTCTTTAAATTGTGTAAAATTATCTTTGTTGGTTCCATTTTATCTTTATATAGTTTAATTGACCTTGCTCTCTCAATTATTTAAAGACCATTTTTACAATAAGCTTCAGATCAATCAGTATAATCTATAAATATTGTTGGTTTTCTTTTTCTTTTTGCCTTAAATAATAAAAACAATGTTCGATTCCTGGGCCTTTTAACACTCAGGCTTCCTCCCGAAGACATTATTTTGAATTTTCCCACAGTGAATGAAAGCGTCATGTCATTTGCTTTTTTAAATGTTGATTTAACGTGTTATTTTGTTCACAGAATTTAAAACAAAATGATTTGAGACTGGGTCCGAAAAAGGCCTAGACTCTTAATTGAAGCAGACACTGCAGACACTCACTGTGAATCCTAATATCTTCACGGCGAACGCTAAAGATTTATTTTGGGCTCAGGTCAATTTTATCTCAAATAGGCCGTCCGTCATCAAAATTAACGATCTCCCGACATTAAGAAGCAGCGTCGGCAGACACTTACGAGCCCAAATATTTGAGGAGACCGCCGGGATAAGATTCTCATTCGTCAATCGGTCACCATTACTGTCAGCTCGGCGCTCATCAGACCGTGAATCTCGGGGAGTATCGAGGGGGATTGAAAGGTCAAGCCGAGAGCAGGAGAGAGTCACAGAAGCCTGACCTCGCTCTGATATCAGCGTGTCCATCAATCAGGAGCGTGGAGCGTTTAGTCCTCACAGATCCGTCTCCTCTGTCCACTTCAATCAGACGCTAAGCACTTCTGCAAATGGGTTTGTTTAAGAGGGACCCTCGCCCAATGGAGCAGGCACACGCTAATTAAGACCACTGTGGAGATATGGTGCCCCCTGTCGACGCTTGAGTTCTGCACCAGAGGCTTCTTAATTGGTTTAATTAAAATACACAACTGTTTAAAGAGAAGCACAGTATTTAAATGTATTCAAATGTAAACTTGGACCGATTGTATGTATCAGTGGTGTTCAAACTCAAAGAGGAGGAGCCACGAGAGTTAATAAGAAGATGGAGACACTTCAAGATTTTATTATTTATTTGAGTTTTACAAAAGCTATTTTATCATTAATTTTCTCCTCTCGTGGAAACTGGTTTTAGTTGGAGTTGAACGTGTTTTAGATGGATTTAAACAGGTTTTAGTTGGAGTTAAACAGGTTTGAGTTGGAGTTAAACAGGTTTGAGTTGGATTTAAACAGGTTTGAGTTGGATTTAAACAGGTTTGAGTTGGATTTAGACGGGTTTTAGTTGGATTTGAACAGGTTTGAGTTGGATTTAAACAGGTTTGAGTTGGATTTAGACGGGTTTTAGTTGGATTTGAACAGGTTTTAGTTGGAGTTAAACAGGTTTTAAATGGATTTGAACAGGTTTTATTTGGATTTGAACTGGTTTTAAATGGATTTGAACAGGTTTTAGATGGATTTGAACAGGTTTTATTTGGATTTGAACAGGTTTCAAATGGATTTGAACATGTTTTAGATGGATTTGAACAGGTTTTAGTTGGATTTAAACAGGTTTTAAATGGATTTGAACAGGTTTTAGTTTGTTTGAACAGTTTTTAGTTGGATTTAAACAGGTTTTAGTTGGATTTGAACAGGTTTTAAATGGGTTTGAACAGGTTTTAGATGGATGTTAACAGGTTTTAGTTGGTTTGAACAGGTTGTTTTTGAATTTTAATAGGTTTTATTTGTATATGAACAGTTTTTAGTTGGATTTGAACAGGTTTTAAATGGATTTAAACAGGTTTTAGTTTGTTTGAACAGGTTTTAGTTGGATTTAAACAGGTTTTCGTTTGTTTGAACAGGTTTTAGTTGGATTTAAACAGGTTTTATTTGGATTTGAGCAGGTTTTAGATTAATTTGAACAGGTTATAAATGCATTTGAACCGGTATTAAATGGGTTTGAACAGGTTTTAGTTGGATTTGAGCATATTATATCTCTTTCTAGCAAAACTGGCGTAAGATTTTATAAACAAACGAAAATAATCTGATTAAAATCCATCTTAAACCTGTTCAAATCCAATTAAAATCTAGTTCCAAAAATATCAGAGTCCAGTGTCTGGTTTATCACTTTACTTTTAAGAATTATACAAACAAAATATCAACTTCTAACAGACACAGCAAGGAATTCACATGTAAATACAAACCTATAGTTAACCAAGACCAACGCAAAACCAATCTGTGATGAATTTGGGCTCACGATTGACAAAGAGCGAGCCACACGAGCCTCTGCAGATGAGTGAAAAGTCTGGACAGTCTAAATGTTTGTGGGACACACCACTTCGAATCATCTCGTGGTTCATATATTAAGTCTGGGATCGGTCTCTCTAGTTTTCTGGCACGAAGGTAGAGTTTTGGTGAGCTCTAAAGAAAAATGGAGTAACCCTAATCAAAATATTAAACATTTTTTCATTACACTAGGACATGCAACTCTATGAAAAAAGTCTCCATTTGTCATGTTTATACGCCTAATAGATATTTAATGTAGTAAATCCACAGTGTAATTGAAGTGGAAGGCCTCTTGACATCCACGAGAAGATGAAAAGCCTTATTATTATGGAATAGACGTTCTTTTATGCGTCCGTCTCTACCGTGGCAGTGTTAGCCGGTTTACGTCCAACAACGCTGTTTGAGTTTATCTGCTTTCAATAGAGCATCCAGCTCCACTGAGGCTGGAGCACATTGTGCAGAAGCAACACTACAAAAGCTTTCAAGACGCAGAGAGAAAAAAAAGAAAAGAAAAGTGTGTTGGCCGCCTGCCTGCTGTCTCCATTAGCATGAAGGATGTGCTGTGATGATGATCGGGGAGGAGACGCGCTGACATGATTTACATTCACGTTTTTCAAAGAATGCTGTTCACTTGCTTGGATTAAAAGGGTTAGTTGTTTAAAAATAGAAGCCTGTGTAATGTGTAGCCAGCGCACACATCAGCGGCCATCAGCATTAATCTCTCCTCCGTAATGTGTTTTAAACTCACACCAACAGCTTGAAGTTGTTCAGCCACCGGTGTCATCTCCCGACATCACAGAGACGCTGCGAGTACAAAGAGAGAAAATACGAGCCCGGGCGGAGGCAGTTCATCTTACAGACCGGGGCGCAAGGGGGAAATGTGCCCCCTCTCCAGCAGCGACAGCCTCGTGATGAACGACATCCGTTAAATATCTGGTCGGGGTGCGCTCTCCCCGTCCGGCTGTACGTTGTACCCGGTGTCATTCCACGTCACGGCAGCCTTTCAATGAGTTAATGATTATGGTCGAGGGGTTTATGAGTCGTATTATCATTTCAGAGTGCTAGCCGTGAAGATCTGCTATGAATATTTAATCTGTGGTCTTCAGAGAAATATGTCCAGACCGGAGGATGATATGATACGCTCCAGGCTCAGTGTCTGCTGCAAGGTTAGGCTCCCCTTCTTCTTTTTGAAATTAATACTATTTATTCAAAGAGGTTTGCTTTCTTGGACTTGGAGCAGAAAATTATTCAAGATGCACTTTTGCACAATCATCCTGTGAGTAGTTTGCAATTCCTTTAGAACTGCTGGGTTTCAGCTCGTTATACTTTATGTAGAGTACTATACAGTGATACTAATACTATTTCGGATAAAGGTCTTGGTCTTGTCATGGTCTTAACTAGTTTTTAATCAGTCTCGTCTCAGACCAACCAAGACTATAAATGGAATATTTGTCTAGATCAAATGAAAACTTCTATCTATTTTATATTTAATGAAAAATCTGCCTCTAACTCTGTCTCCATGAGTCTGGACCTGGTCTAAGACTGGACTAACTCTGTCTCCTTCACCAAACACTGACCTCCATGAGTCTGGACCTGGTCTAAGACTGGACTAACTCTGTCTCCTTCACCAAACACTAACCTCCATGAGTCTGGACCTGGTCTAAGACTGGACTAACTCTGTCTCCTTCACCAAACACTAACCTCCATGAGTCTGGACCTGGTCTAAAACTGGACTAACTCTGTCTCCTTCACCAAACACTAACCTCCATGAGTCTGGACCTGGTCTAAAACTGGACTAACTCTGTCTCCTTCACCAAACACTAACCTCCATGAGTCTGGACCTGGTCTAAGACTGGACTAACTCTGTCTCCATGAGTCTGGACCTGGTCTAAGACTGGACTTGGACTGGTTCTAATTGTGTCGTCTGAATAAAGCATGAGGTGTGCATCTAAAGGTGATTTTAGGAGGAAAACACAGGAAGGATTTGTTCTTCACCTTCACACGATTGTCCAACTTGTCCAACTTGTCTTCAGTGAGTCAACTGTACAAATCTGGAGGGCTGTTCTTTAGATGTAGATACTTTGCTCAAATGTTGGTCTTAAATACTGTTTTCTGATTCATCAAATGTAAGACCCTCTATAACAGAAACTGCACAAGTCATGTATGTTTTTATTTTGCTTAATCTTCAAACATACATTCTGTATTTTAATGCTGCTCATCTCTAGGACTGCACCTGAGTTTCTCTTCTTTGGGATAAAAAGCATCCTTTAATTTAACTAAATGAGTAAAACAGAAGTAATCTTCAAAGAGCCTTGCGCAGGGCTTATGCTGTTCTTTACCTCGACTGCTGTAAGACATAAAAAGAGCTGCAGTATACAGCCCTCAGTCCTCAATTATCTGTGGTGTACAGTCTCGCTCTACTTTATTGTATCTCACAAGCCATCCTTCAATGACCCCGCGTTCCTCTTCGCTTTCATCTTGTCTCGTTGACTGGATTTGTTTCTCTGTGGTGGCTTTCTTGAGTATCTACAGAGGGTTTTGATCTGTTGTACCAAACCCTAGACGTGCTGCTGGAGGTGGGCCGGGTCTTAGATTGGATTTATTAAAGAACAAAGAACTGCTTTCCTCTGTTTCAGACGCAGCTTTGAGAAAGAAAGAGGAGAACATCTTCGTCGTGATCAGCAGCAGCGGGGTATAGCTTAGTGTTAGCCTTTTAAACTATTAATATCACTGAATCACATCCTTTTTGTGACATTACCAAATGCTTATGTTGTATTTTATTCACTTTTACATGTTTTATTGCATTAAGCTTCCTCCGTCTTCTCTTTGTCTGGACATTTATATTTACATGCATCCTCCTGAGTCCACATCAGATCAGTTCTCACGTTACAAGAGCATACGCAAAACTAAACTGGCTTTTGATTGGTTAAATCAGCACTTTTCTGACCATAATCAGCTAATTTTTGCAGTAAATAAACAACTGGTGCTGTTAAACTGTCCCAGGACTGCTTTATTCTATTGTTTAAATTAAAGCAGCCCTGAGTAACTTTTCACTTTGATTCCGACAAATGTTGAGAACTGACATTTTGAAATTGAAATCAAGATTTAGTTTTAGTTTTTCTTGTAAACGACAAAGAAAATGCAGCCACACCTTCAAATATATCATGATAATATTTGAGATTGTGTCAAATTTCAAGGGTGTCTTTTATCCATCAATGGAGACTAAAAATGACCCTAACATTTCAGAAGACGGCTTTGATTCTTGAAGACAAACAATGTTCTTAAAAGACGCTGCAGAGAGTCTGTAGATGGACGTGCGCCCCCTACTGGCTGGAAGTTACACAGGGTTGCTTTAACCTTTATGATCTCAGACACAAACATTCGTATAAATAACTCCCAATGAAACAATCACACACATTATCTCTGATCAGTCCAGATTTAAATGTCAGGTTTGAAGGAGGCCACTGTCCACCTTTTTAACACCACTCAAGTGTTAAATTTACCAGGCTGTTCTACCAGAGATTAGAGTCAAAAAATGTCGAACCTTCATAGAACAAGCAGATTAGTGTGACCTTTCAGAAATACAACTTCTCTTTTGTGTAGATTCTTATCACGCACCGACGCTTCAGGTTGTTCCTAATTAACTCGAGCCTGAGCGTACTATAAACGTGCACCGATTAAGGCCAAACAAAACCCGGGAGGCCGTACCAAACTGACTTTTGTCCGTTTCATTTAGAATACTTCTTGACCTGACGGTGACGAAAGCCCGCGGTAATTACCCTTCTCTCAAGAAAAAAAGGAAGTGTGTTTAAACTCACGTAAGAACATATTTCACTGGAAAAAAAACAAACATATGGGAACATTTAGTGGATCTTTCATGTGATATAAGACATGAGCAGCAGCTTGTTTCCATATCCAGTTACCTCTAGACCCGGCTGCAGGTGAAGTGTGGACGTGACGACCGTCTGGAACAAGATACGTCTCTGTTCAGATGAAAACAAACCAGAGCGCATTACTCTGACCTTGTGCAGTGAACTCACGTAAAACAGTAATTTTATGACTATCACCAGAGGTATTTCTTCTCTTCTCTTTTCTTACACGACGTCAAGAAATAACTGGGTGTTTTTCACAACTCTTCCGCTTCTCCTCGACCATCTGGATGTAACTCAAGACGGGCTCGGAGCCAGATTTACCCGGTGGCTCCTCTGGGCTGTTGCGTTGACTGATGAGGTGCTACACGGCTGCCCTGACCCCGCTCGGGTCTCCGCTTTTCCCCCCGTAACACCGTCCGGTCGGAGCGGCGTGTCCGAGCTGCCCCCGATATCACCGTCTCCGTTACGACGTGTCGCTGCGGCGAGAGTCTGGCGCATTCCTCAGTGAGGCCCGTTGTGTAGGAGCCACGGGGCCCGTAATAAAAGCCAGCGGTTGTTAAACACGACGTTTGACGGTAGCGGAGTAACCCGATAGACGTACCCCCGGATCTCCTGAAGTAAAGTCTGGCACTAATGAACGATGGTGTTTATTTTAGCGGTTTAAAATGGCTTTTTTTATGCTGTGAGTTAATATCAGCCGGAATTTTCCCTAATATCGCACACTATTAAATACAAATAGCGTCTACAGTGTATTTATCAGAGCGACTTCCGTCCTAATCCTTTATGTTTTCCTGCCCCATAACCTTGACGACACCTAAATCTGTCTTCAATTACCTCGTTCGACTAAAAGCTTCCATTTCCAAAGCCCAAAAAAACACCAACACGAGCAGAAGGAGTGGGTTTTGGAGGGCAGCAGCTCCAACTTTTACAGCCTCCTAAAATCTGAGGCTTTCAAACACCTCCCTGTCCTTGCTTGAGCCTGAAGGACTGCCTCCAATACGGATTAACGCAGTCATTTTATTCATGGGAATCGTCCTGGAGCAGGTGCAGCGCTGATCCAATAATCTCCCCGTCAGACGGATTACCTGGCTTTTAATCAATGACACGATTGACACGTCCACGTCACAAATACAGCTCCCATAACGCGCCGGGTTCTGCCGTAAAAAAAAAAAACGATAAAAGAGTGTCACAGCTGAGCGTACTGTATCTGACGGACGGTTTTATAATGCATCCTCGCAGGAAAAAAGAAGGATTCTGTAAACTCTGAACGGCAGATTTGTGGTCCTTTTTATGAGCTGTTTGTAAATTTGTATTTTCAGAGTTTGTCAAACAACAAAAAGGTTCATAAAACAAAGGAGAGATGAGGAAAGTAGGACGATAAACTCAAATAAAGAAGCAATACTTGGTGTAAAAACACAGATAAATCCATGTAAAAGCACGTATTTTCATAAAGATCACTATTATTTGCCACAGTTTATCGTACAGTGATTGTTTGGAATTGTTGGCGCTGATTTTGTCCACCAGCCTCTCCACTGTCCAGCTCCAGTCCAACAACACACCTCCACAGACAGACAACACTTTAAGAGTCGCTTGTTGCTCACGTCAAAGAAACAAAGTCCTCTGTGGAGAACATTTCTTGAAGACAGCGCTCTCTGAAATTTAACCAAAACCTGTTGAAATCCATCTAAAATCTGTTGAAATCCAACTAAAACCTTTTAAATCTGACTAAAATCTGTCCAAATCCATCTAAAAACCTGTTCAAATTCAACCAAAACCTGTTCAAATCCAACTAAAAGCTGTTTAATTTGACTAAAACCTGTTCAAATCCATCTAAAACTTGTTCAAATTCAACCAGAACCTGTTCAAATCCAACTAAAACCTTTTAAATCTCACTAAAACCTGTCCAAATCCATTTAAAACCGGTTCAAATTTAACCAGAACCTGTTCAAATCCAACTAAAACCTTTTAAATCTGACTAAAACCTGTCCAAATCCATCTAAAACCTGTTCAAATTCAACCAGAACCTGTTCAAATCCAACTAAAACCTTTTAAATCTGACTAAAACCTGTCCAAATCCATCTAAAACCTGTTCAAATCCAACCAGAACCTGTTCAAATCCAACTAAAACCTGTTTAAATTTGACTAAAACCTGTTCAAATCCAACTAAAACCTGTTCAAATCCAACCAAAACCTGTTCAAATCCAGCTAAAACCTGTTTAAATTTGACTAAAACCTGTTCAAATCCAACTAAAACCTGTTCAAATTCAACCAGAACCTGTTCAAATCCAACTAAAACCTGTTTAAATTTGACTAAAACCTGTTCAAATCCAACTAAAACCTGTTTAAATTTGACTAAAACCTGTTCAAATCCAACTAAAACCTGTTGAAATCCAGCTAAAACCAGTTTCCATAAAAGGAGGAAATTATTGTTTATGTGATAACGTTTGTAAAGACTCAAATGAAGATGAAATCTCATTTTCAAAATTTAAAAGACGCTTCCAAATGTCACCATCTTCAGCCTCTGAAATGATTCTTATCAACTCACCACTTTGAGTTTGACACCACTGATCTAAATGATGGTAACTTCTGTCAGTACGTTCTTTTTTTTGGATCAGTCTGTGCTTTCTGTGCCTGAGTCTGTGATTAATGAGGAGTCCCCAAAACTGTCCCTTTAACTTACAGTATTTGACGGATCTGGCAGAAATAAAGAAGTGTGAGAACAGCGCCTTGAAGGACTCCCCACTGATCGTCTCGACGTTTCAAAGCAAACAGGTGGCTGCGTATATTCTAAACACTTCAAATATCAGGTGTTTTTCTCTCTTCTGTGAACAGCAGTGAGTACTACTCCACATCAACACCCCTCTGTGTCACTGCTAACTCAGTCCTAGCCTCAGTTAATTACCGACGTCGCTTCAATCACGCTGCTTCTGAAAAGGATCGCCCGCTGATCGACGATTTAAAACAACACAAGCACCGCTCTGCTTCTTTACTTTAACACAAACATAAATCTGTAGAATAAGTCCACAGCTTCACGACACACTGGAGCCAAACGTGCAGAAAAATCATCTATTTTTATACATTTTTTGACAGACAGAAGAAGAAAGCGGGAAGGAGAGTGGATTCTAGCCTTGCCTCGGACCAAAAACGAAGCGGCTCTGCCAAAATATTCCTGTTTTCGGTCTGACCTCATGTTTAAAGGTGTGTGGAGTTTTCTTGGAGCAGTAGAGGAGCTACAATAGTGAGACAGGTCAGGACCAACAGCTCAGTGAGACCAGAATAATACGCTGCAAGTGCCACGTGTGTTTTTATGGTTTGTGGGGTATAAATAGGGCACAAGGCTGACTTATCGGGTGCCCTGCCAGGAGAGCTTCATGATTTTTCTAAAACCGCTTTGTCACTTTATTCATTACATAAAGTACTGTGCACATAAAGTGATTTTTGTTATTTTGCAAAATGCAAAGTGAAAGAATAGAAGAAAATTCTAAATAGTTTT
>CM072150.1:3746730-3768045 GCA_036850595.1 Rhyacichthys aspro | reverse complement strand
CCCAACAGCAGCTCAGACACACAGCATTAATATACAGGGTCAAATCCAACTAAAGCATGTTTAAATCCAACTAAAACCTGTTCAGATTCAACTACAACCTGTTCAGATTCAACTAAAACCTGTTTTAATCCAACTAAAACATGCTCAAATCTGTCTAAAACCTGTTCAAATTCAACTGAAACCTGTTTTAATTCAACTAAAACATGTTCAAATCCATCTAAAACATGTTCAAATCCAACTAAAGCCTGTTCAAATCCAACTAAAACCTGTTTTAATCCAACTAAAACATGCTCAAATCCATCTAAAACCTGTTCAGAATCAACTAAAACCTGTTCAAATTCAACTGAAACCTGTTTTAATTCAACTAAAACATGCTCAAATCCATCTAAAACCTGTTCAGAATCAACTAAAACCTGTTCAAATCCATCTAAAACCTGTTTTAATCCATCTAAAACATGCTCAAATCCATCTAAAACCTGTTCAAATCCAACTGAAACATGTCTAAATCTACCAAAAACCTGTTTAAATCCTTTTGAAACATATTCAGATTTATTTAAAACCTGTGGAATCAGAATAAAATCAGAAGAGACAGTCGGTCCTCAGTAAAATTCCTCTGATCTAATGTGGCCCTCATTGTGAAAAGTTTGGACCCCCCTGGCCTAAATGGACTGGACTGAGAACCTGCTACGGTCAGAAGGTCAGCTTTGATCATGGCCTTTATCTTTTGCTAAACTCAGAGTTGACTGAACTCACTACAAACATGTTTCTGAATCAGGAAACTCGGAGTGTCTCTAGGTTTAAGATAAGATAAGACTTTATTGATCCCACAACAGAGGAATTCACTTAAAGCAGCTCGGTAAAGTTAAAAAGACTATTGGACGTTGAAGGTATGGCACAATTAACTCAGAATTCAACCTGCTGCAGGAAACTAGGGCCAAAAAAGTCACTCAAACTAAAACGTATATAATAAAGACATAATAATCTGTGTTTTAGGGTCTGCTCCTGTCACTCCTGGAACAAAACTTTAAAAGAAGAGACAAGGAGGATTAATAAAGAGTTTATTTTATGACATGTCTGAGGTTGAGGGGAGTGGATAACACACTTATTTTTGAGTAAAAGCCTCTTTTTTTTAGATACGTTTCTGTGTTTAGTCCCTGGGTTAGGCCTTGTTTTCATTTGATTTGTTTGACACAACCTTTCCACTCTCCAGTCTGTTGCTGTAATTACTGTTTTGGCATCAATAAAACCAAACACTGGAACATTTGAGTCTGCTATAGTTTGTCTATATTTATTTAAAAAGGAACAAAACAATCGGGGGTTCATCTGGGAAATAAACCAGGAAATACATGCATATAATATTTACATAAACCCATAATGTTTATATCTTTCAGTGGAATGTAGATATTGTAAATAGCCACATAGCACAGAGTAATATTGTTTACTACTGGCTCCTGGATTCAAATGATTTTACCAACACAGAATATGGCCTGAGGGATACAAGCCTGTGTAAAAAATCAATCACAGCTTGACCATATAAACATACAAACCTGAGAGTAAGCCGTCGGAGTGACTGAGCGATCCGTTTCCAGATAAACAGGACAGAGGAGCGAGGCGGACATCTGTGACACTGTGGCTGGTGTTTGATGTATGGCAGGATGTTTGCAGGGTTTTGCCATGAAGCGTGCAGCATGAGAAACAGATTGTGTTCTAATCAAAACCAGTCTGGGCTCACTCACACTATTCTCTGGTGGATTCATTCAAAAACACAAACACAAGAGGGACAGGTTAAAAACACGCTGACGAACACTGAGAAAATGAAACGTTGAGAGATATTCAACGTGTAAAAAGCGCTCCACAAACAGACTCCTACTACCGGCCCCGGCTTTTAGAGAGCTCTCTGCGCGTGACTACCGACTCTATTGGCTGGCATTACGGGGAAGCGAAGGCCGACCAGCGGGGAGCAGCTGATACCCGCAGCCCCCCGAGCGCCGCTTCACCGTCGGGGCTTTAATACCTGTTGAGTGGACAGAGATTTAGTGAGACTGAGCTGCACGATCCCAGCTTAATGTTGTACAGGTGCAGCGGCGCTCTCGGGTTAAACTGGCCTCAGGGCCTCTGGCAACGTCGGCTCGAAGAGAAGAGAATGTCTCCTGAAAAACAAGGTTTATAGGAACGCGTCGGACGGAGGCATGTGTTATCAGAGGAAACCTTCTGTTGTTTCTGTTCAGACGCCGCGGGTTTTAAAGTCAGTCGGGAACATGTTCTCTGAGGAGTTTCACAAAAGACAATGCATTGAAATGGATATGATTTATGACACCTGATAAAACCACTCTCTTACCATTATGTTACTATCTGAGTGATACTTTTATACAAAGATGTAATCCTTTTAGGCTTTTTGTTGCTTTAAGACTAGGGTGAGCATATTTTCAAACCAAAAAGTCAAGACATTTTAATTTTACTGCAAATCCAATCAATAAATATAACTACAACACCAGAAAATAATAAAAAAAAGTGAACAGATTGCATTGATTAGCGTTCAAAATGTTTCTATTTATTTCACTTTAAGGAAATACAACTTTTCTTTAGCGTTTGACGGAAAATTCATACTTATAAAATCTGCAAAACACAGCATTCGGGACAGGAAGAGGACGAAATCGGGATATTTTAGTGTTTTTGTTGATATCAGGCACAGATTCTAACTACTTATAATAATAATGACCCTTTTGGAACCACACATTAAAATAAAAGTGTTAACGCGAGAGGTTAAGGGTGTTTTTATACAGTTCTTTACCAACATTGGCGTTCTAACCATCCATCCTAATACTATTGTTCTATATAAAGAAATATTCTGGTCACTGTGTATTTGAGGTGGATTTCCAATAGACACAGACGAATAAACTGCATCACGTTAAACCCATTTTTAGAAAAACAGTTAAAATGAGTCTGACAGGATTCATAATACCAGGAAGTCGCTGTGAAGAGAAGGGATTAAAGCCCGTTTGACTGAAAAGGTGATCTCAAAGCGATCGGGAAGGTAAGATTTGAGTCGATTGTTTTGTGCAAAAAGACGAGGACCACAGACATTTTAGTTTCCAGACAAGCACCTCTATTAATCCCACCAGGGGCAATTAATTTCACCGACAATTAAGACACGACAACAAACAACAAATAAGCGAAATAGCAAACAACACAAAACATACAATTGGAAAAAACACTGATGTAATAGAATAAATAGATGAAATATAGTCTTAAATAATATAATATGTTATAAAAAGAAGAATAAAACTCAATTAAAAAGAGACTACTGAGAATTTAAAAAATGAAAAGCTGTTGAGTAGATACAAAATGTTTTACAAAATCAGTTTCAAAGTCTTTTATCTTTTATATATAGTTTTATTTATGGTGAAACATAAAGACGTCCCAAAGGCAAAGTCCTTCTGCTGCTCTCCTTTTATTTCAGAACAGATTTGAACTATATAATAACTATAATCAATAAATCCACAATCCACATCTTAAACTGTGTCAAAATGTCACATCTTCCCATTAGTTTTCACCGTGTACTCGTCCTGTTTCCATGTGTGAATGAAATCCTACAGAAACGTGTGACCTGAGAGTATAAAACTACCCCGGCCCACCCCTCACCCTCCTCCTGACCCTCACTTTAACACATCACAGAGTCGGGCGTCGTGTTTCGAGATGGGAGCCGAGAGAGTGTGAAGAACAATTTCTACAGTCTGTAAACACACACACTCACAGGAACATATTTATTGGCCCGTAATGAAACTCAGTCCACGCTTTACAATGTTTATGAGAACACTAAATTAAGAGGGGATTTCACTTTGCCCTTGCTAGTTTTAACTTTGAAAGAATGCAGCTGGTGATATTTAAATGCTGTAAACAGACAGGTCACTTTCACCAGGGAAGGTTTTGGATTCATCAATTACTGCAATTTTAATACTTTTCACAATTTAAAAAAGCAACAAAAGCAGACGGTGTTTGTAAGTTTAATGGGATCATAGAGAAAACACCATCCAGTCTGGTTGATTTTAGCTGAAATAGACTGTTGTGTTTCATTAGAACTGCTGTCAATAAAGAAAAAAGAATAAAGAACACTTCCCTTTCAGACACACTTCCCTCAGTCTGACCCATTCTGCTCTGAATAATGTTTAAAAATGACAAGATACGCTAGAAAATAAACGTTTGATGTGCATTTTTTGTGTCAGTAATGGACCAGAGATGTTTTTATGTTTAGGTCTACAATTCAAAAAACCTACGTGGCAAACCATATAGTGTTATATGTCTGGATTTTTTACCAAGGGTAAATTAAAGCCTGTTCAAATCCATCTAAAATCTGTTGAAATCCAACTAAAACCTGTTCAAATCCAACTTAAACCTGTTCAATTCCATCTTAAATCTGTTCAAATCCATCTAAAATTTGTTCAAATCCGACTAAAACCTGTTAAAATATGACAAAAATTTGTTCAAAATCATCTAAAACCTGTTGAACTCCAACTGAAACCTGTTCAAATCCATCTAAAATCTGTTCAAATCCATCTAAAATTTGTTCAAATCCGACTAAAACCTGTTAAAATATGACTAAAAACTGTTAAAATCCAACTTAAACCTGTTAAAATATGACAAAAATTTGTTCAAAATCATCTAAAAGCTGTTGAAATCCATCGAAAACCTGTTGAAATCCAACTAAAACCTGTTGAAATCCAACTAAAACCTGTTCAAATCCAACTTAAACCTGTTGAAATCCATCCAAAACCTGTTCAAATCTGACTAAAACCTATTTAAAAGGAGGAAATAAATGTTAAAGACAAGTTCTTTGGCCCCTGAAAGGATTCTTATTAAAACTTAATCACAGCCCTTTACCTTTTTGAGTTTGACACCACTGATAGAAAACATAAAACAAAGATGGTACTTGGAAAAACTAATACTTTCTGGGGTGAGGCTTTGTGTGAAGAGTTTGAGAGTGTTTTTCTGCTTCAAAACACAACGTGAACCCAAAGTTGGCCAGATTGTTTTAAAAGCTACTCTTTCTCATCAACTGAGATCTGAGAAGCCTCGGTTGGATGCTATGGACGTTACACTGGTGCATGTTAGCTACAGTAACACATACAGCCTCAGGGTGATGCAGAAACACATATAGCTCCATCTGCTAATGATACACAACATGGAGTCAGTTCTCACTCGAACCTCTGTAACTCTCTGGTTTAAAACTCAACACGATCTCAGCACGAGCCCATTCTCAAACTCAATCAAGACAGCTTTACTTTCTGTTTACCACGACCCTGTTCGTTTTAATGTTGTGTTTCATGAGTAATCTGTTATGACTTAAAAACAGGTCCACATCTATTCACAAAAGCTGTAAATAATTCATTGCTCCAGCACCAAATTCCAAATGAGTTGCCATGGGCCATGTTTTATGGAAACAACGCTCCATAATTCACAAGCCTCCGCGGACTCTTCTACACTTACCTGTTCTCTGGCTTTTTCCTGAGCAGCTGTAGGGAAAAAAAAGGTGATTTCCTGAGCTGTACACTGTAGAGGGAATGGAAACAGGGCAGGAACACTGACATCATTACGAGGTTTCTCTGTTAGGGCCTCCAGGAGACTTTGTTAGAGACTACACCTGTCCAACCTTTACAAAGTCGGTCAGTTTATTGATTTTTGCGTTTTTTTACCTTCTTTGTTTAAGCTTCGTTAATGTCTCCAGGCTTCTATACCTCGAGAAACGTTTTAATAGTGTGTAGTTTATCTGTAACGGAAACAAAAGAGTAGAAATACTTGAGTTCTTTGTTGGTGTGACCCGACCTGTCACTGACATACTTTTAGTTTTGGTTAATGTTTACACCGCGCCGCTTTTAAGAGTTGGTAAGTTTAATGGATCAGCGCTGAGAAAATAAACGTTTGATGTGCATTTTTTGTGCCAGAGATGTTTTTACGTGTAGGTCTACAATTAAAAAAAACCTACGTGGCAAACAATACAGTGTTATATGTCTAGATTTTTTACCAAGGATAAATTAAAACCTGTTCGAATCCATCTAAAACCTGTTCGAATCCATCTAAAACCTGTTCGAATCCATCTTAAAGCTGTTCGAATCCATCTAAAGCCTGTTCGAATCCATCTAAAACCTGTTCGAATCCATCTAAAACCTGTTCGAATCCATCTAAAACCTGTTCGAATCCATCTAAAACCTGTTTGAATCCATCTAAAACCTGTTCGAATCCATCTAAAACCTGTTCAAATCCATCTAAAACTTGTTCGAATCCATCTAAAACCTGTTGAAATCCATCTAAAATCTGTTCGAATCCATCTTAAAGCTGTTCAATCCATCTAAAACCTGTTCGAATCCATCTAAAACCTGTTCAAATCCATCTAAAACTTGTTCGAATCCATCTAAAACCTGTTGAAATCCATCTAAAATCTGTTCGAATCCATCTTAAAGCTGTTCGAATCCATCTAAAACCTGTTCGAATCCATCTAAAACCTGTTCAAATCCATCTAAAACTTGTTCGAATCCATCTAAAACCTGTTGAAATCCATCTAAAATCTGTTCGAATCCATCTTAAAGCTGTTCGAATCCATCTAAAACCTGTTCGAATCCATCTAAAACCTGTTCGAATCCATCTAAAACCTGTTCGAATCCATCTAAAGCCTGTTCGAATCCATCTAAAACCTGTTCGAATCCATCTAAAACCTGTTCGAATCCATCTAAAGCCTGTTCGAATCCATCTAAAACCTGTTCGAATCCATCTAAAACCTGTTCGAATCCATGTAAAACCTGTTCGAATCCATCTTAAAGCTGTTCGAATCCATCTAAAACCTGTTCGAATCCATCTAAAACCTGTTCGAATCCATCTAAAACCTGTTCAAATCCATCTAAAACTTGTTCGAATCCATCTAAAACCTGTTGAAATCCATCTAAAATCTGTTCGAATCCATCTTAAAGCTGTTCGAATCCATCTAAAACCTGTTCGAATCCATCTAAAACCTGTTCGAATCCATCTAAAACCTGTTCGAATCCATCTAAAACCTGTTCGAATCCATCTAAAACTTGTTTGAATCCATCTAAAACCTGTTGAAATCCATCTAAAATCTGTTCGAATCCATCTTAAAGCTGTTCGAATCCATCTAAAACCTGTTCGAATCCATCTAAAACCTGTTCAAATCCAAATAAAACCAGTTCAAATCCATCTAAAACCTGTTCGAATCTATCTAAAACCTGTTCGAATCCATCTAAAGCCTGTTCGAATCCATCTAAAACCTGTTCGAATCCATCTAAAACCTGTTCAAATCCAAATAAAACCAGTTCAAATCCATCTAAAACCTGTTCGAATCTATCTAAAACCTGTTCGAATCCATCTAAAACCTGTTCGAATCCATCTAAAACCTGTTCGAATCCATCTAAAACCTGTTCAAATCCATCTAAAACCTGTTCGAATCCATCAAAAACCTGTTCGAATCCATCTTAAAGCTGTTCGAATCCATCTAAAATCTGTTCGAATCCATCAAAAACCTGTTCGAATCCATCTAAAACCTGTTCGAATCCATCTAAAACCTGTTCGAATCCATCTAAAGCCTGTTCGAATCCATGTAAAACCTGTTCAAATCCATCTAAAGCCTGTTCGAATCCATCTAAAACCTGTTCGAATCCATCTAAAACCTGTTCAAATCCATCTAAAACCTGTTCAAATCCATCTAAAACCTGTTCGAATCCATCTAAAACCTGTTCGAATCCATCTAAAGCCTGTTCGAATCCATCTAAAGCCTGTTCGAATCCATCTAAAACCTGTTCGAATCCATCTAAAACCTGTTCAATCCATCTAAAACCTGTTCGAATCCATCTAAAACCTGTTCAAATCCATCTAAAACCTGTTCGAATCCATCTAAAACCTGTTCGAATCCATCTAAAGCCTGTTCGAATCCATCTAAAACCTGTTCAAATCCATCTAAAACCTGTTCGAATCCATCTAAAACCTGTTCGAATCCATCTTAAAGCTGTTCGAATCCATCTAAAACCTGTTCGAATCCATCTAAAACCTGTTCAAATCCATCTAAAACCTGTTCGAATCCATCTAAAACCTGTTCGAATCCATCTAAAACCTGTTCGAATCCATCTAAAACCTGTTTGAATCCATCTAAAACCTGTTGGAATCCATCTAAAACCTGTTTGAATCCATCTAAAGCCTGTTCGAATCCATCTAAAACCTGTTCAAATCCATCTAAAGCTGTTCGAATCCATCTAAACCTGTTCAAATCCATCTAAAACCTGTTCGAATCCATCTAAAACCTGTTCGAATCCATCTAAAACCTGTTCAAATCCATCTAAAACCTGTTCAAATCCATCTAAAACCTGTTCGAATCCATCTAAAACCTGTTCGAATCCATCTTAAACCTGTTCGAATCCATCTAAAACCTGTTCGAATCCATCAAAAACCTGTTCGAATCCATCTAAAACCTGTTCGAATCCATCTAAAGCCTGTTCGAATCCATGTAAAACCTGTTCAAATCCATCTTAAAGCTGTTCGAATCCATCTAAAACCTGTTCGAATCCATCTAAAACCTGTTCAAATCCATCTAAAACCTGTTCGAATCCATCTAAAACCTGTTCGAATCCATCTAAAACCTGTTCGAATCCATCTAAAACCTGTTCGAATCCATCTAAAACCTGTTCGAATCCATCTAAAACCTGTTCGAATCCATCTAAAACCTGTTCGAATCCATCTAAAATCTGTTCGAATCCATCTAAAACCTGTTCGAATCCATGTAAAACCTGTTCGAATCCATCTAAAACCTGTTCGAATCCATCTAAAGCCTGTTCGAATCCATCTAAAACCTGTTCGAATCCATCTAAAACCTGTTCGAATCCATCTAAAACCTGTTCGAATCCATGTAAAACCTGTTCGAATCCATCTAAAATCTGTTCGAATCCATCTAAAATCTGTTTGAATCCATCTAAAACCTGTTAGAATCCATGTAAAACCTGTTCGAATCCATCTAAAGCCTGTTCGAATCCATCTAAAACCTGTTCGAATCCATCTAAAGCCTGTTCAAATCCATCTAAAACCTGTTCGAATCCATCTAAAACCTGTTCCAATCCATCTAAAACCTGTTCCAATCCATCTAAAACCTGTTCGAATCCATCTAAAACCTGTTCCAATCCATCTAAAACCTGTTCCAATCCATCTAAAGCCTGTTCGAATCCATGTAAAACCTGTTCAAATCCATATTAAAGCTGTTCAGATCCAACAAAAACCTTGAGAGTAGAAATTCTCTCCCTTGACCTCTTCGTTCGCCGTGACCCGACCCATCACCGACATGTTTACACCGCGCCGCTTTAAAGAAAGACCATTTTCTTTGGGTCGATTCTTCGCAAAATGACATTCTCACACCACGAGTGAGAGCTGACCTCTCTGACAGCTCGTCCTTTTAACGCATTCCTGTCCGTTTTAAACAAAGGGCCGAGTCAGAGGTCAAGTTTGCGCAAGTTCGGATTGAGATTGGGACGTCTTAACCTTTTGACTTGAGAGAGAGTCCCATTTTAACAGACATGGGTCGCTGCAGGAAGACAACATTTAAAAAACCCATCAATTTGACTTTAAAGAAGTAAAAAAAAAACAGATTCATCCAAGTTATCAACATTAAATCACGGACCGTTTTAATTCGACTTTCCGTCTGGGGAAGGTGACAGCTTCATTATGCAGTGTCATCTCTCTGGGCCCAGGAGAGAGCACTTTAAAAATACATGCATCCAACCCTCACTGGTGAATATCAAATGTATCCATGGAAACCAGCAGCCCCTTGTGTGACGTTATAGAGGTGACAGTTTGGATAATGTGTGCAGAATGATGAAGCTGATGGTGGATGGAGAGTTTAGCTCATATAGGATCAGAAATGTATTTGTTTTGAGCTCGATGCTGTACTTGAGGCTAGTATTTGAAGCTTTTTTACACTGTCTATTGGTGCTCGCCAGGTTTATTACATCCCAGAGCACTTATGAAAGCATCATTTTATATCCTTAAAGTGTGATATAATAATCAGTCTGTGAGAATAAAGTGTCCACGATGTAAACGTCACCAACACTCATCTCACATTCACCTTCTCCCTCCGTCTCTCTTCTCTCTGGAACCCAGGGATAAGGCTTGGTCCAGCAGGAGATCTTCCAGGTAAGAAAACTGAACAGATTGCATTCATAACGGCAGCGCCTCCACATGAAGTCAGGAAAAAGAGGATGAAGTCAGGAAAAAAGAGGATGAAGTCAGGAAAAAGAGGATGAAGTCAGGATAAAGAGGATGAAGTCAGGAAAAAGAGGATGAAATCAGAATAAAGAGGATGAAGTCAGGAAAAAGAGGATGAAGTCAGGATAAAGAGGATGTGTATGTGTTAAAAGGCTTTACAGACACGTCACTCAATTTCATTTAATCTTTTGGTTAAAAAAGCATAAGTGAAATGTAAATTGACTGGTTTATTTATATCACCCAATATCACATTTAGTTATTTATTTTTTATTTAACCAAATGAGTCAATTGAGAACCAATTGTTATTGACAATGACAACCAGGCCGAGAAAAACACAAAAACAGTTTAGCTAAAATAGATTAAGATATTAGATTATCGCAAGAAATAGACTTTCATACAATATAGAATCATTCAGAATGTTAAGTACAGATTGCATTCTGTACAACAAATACAATAACTACAGTACAATGTGTGCAATGAATACAGTCACCTATACATTAAAAAGTGATAGTTAAAAGCAAATCTCAGATGATTCTTTGTAGATAATGTTTAAATGAGGAAGGTGAAGAATGAGAATGATTTAGTGTAGCAGCAATGACCAAAAATAGTACGATCTTTGGGGATGAGCAGGTTAATAAAGCTATATGAGCGCAGGTGAAGGCTATTGTTGAGAATATTGAGTGAGGAGTGCATGTATGTTTTACCAATTAGGGTCTGTCTTTAAACCCTCCATCATCTTTAGAGCCTCCATCATCTTTAGAGCCTCCATCAGGGCAAGAAAAAGCTCAAAAACCCAGCTTCAGGGAGAACAACAGCAGGTGGATCCAGGATAAACATAAACAGGGGTAAATCTGAGTCCAGGCTTTGCTAGTTAGTCCTTCTTGCAGCTTGTTTTTCACTCTTGTGCTTGCGTCTATTTGCAAAGTTTCTATTTGAAGAAACTAAGAAGTGGAACAGCAGCCACTGACACTGATGCTGTTAATAGAATCATTCAGTGTTGGAGATAGAGGCTGTCTGGCTCAGTCACAGAATTAATTCATTCATCAGCTTCCGTCGCTTTAATAAATGTCACAGAAATGCAGCAATATCTATTATTCAGACTCAAAATGGCTGCCTCAACTTTGAAGAACAAATGAAGTTACTGTCTGACCCATTAATGCACTTTTTGAAATGTGAGGAGATTTACCCCGATGCTGGGTGTAGTGTAGCGGACATGATGTGTAACAGGTGTGGGGCGGGCCGGGGGTGAGGAGGGGGTAACGGCCACAGCTGTCCCTCCAGACCCCGGTCACGTCCTGCCCCATCTGCCTCCTCCCTTAAGCCGCCCTCAGCTCCACGTATGGATATTTATGTCCGAGCCAAGAGTCGTCACCTCTCCATCCCGTCCGCCCTGTTACCCCTCCCCTGGCCGGCGCTAATACCCCGCAGGTACCCCCGCCATACTGGACCCGTGCAGCTTTGGCCATGTGTCCACTCCACAAAGAACCATCACGCTTCTTGAGCCCGCTTCAGTCGCCAGCGATTCAACCTTGACTCCGGTCATTAAGTCCCAGAGAAAGTCAAATGATGAACTGGATTCATGTGAAAATAACTCAAGAAATGATGAAATGAAAGTAGTGCTGTTACGTTGGACTGGCCTTCTTACATTTGATCTGCCTGACTCGCTCTATGGCTTATTAATTCTGTTTGCCTGTCGCACACATATGGGATTAAGATCATTATCTTCCACCGTCACATGAAAGAAAGCCTCTGTTTGACCCAAACCAATCTGCAGAAGGAAATGTATAAATGTAACACAAAAATAGAGCGGGCCATTCTCAGCAACAGATTCTCTTTGGATTTAAATACAGTGCATTTGGAGAAGCACTGAGGAAGAAGCATGTTCAGTGCTTTTGATATTTATAATTGTAGCTAGCATTAATTTAATTTAATTTAATTTAGTTTAGTTTAGTTTAGTTTTATTTTAATTTTTTTAATTTAATTTAATTTTATTTATTTATTTATTTATTTATTTATTTATTTATTTATTTATTTATTTTATTTTATTTTATTTTATTTTATTATAAGGTAAAAGCACACAAATTAACACTGATTAAAAAAACAGAACTACCTAAACATAAATGTTGCTCTGCTCAGTAAATTTCTCCATCACATTTGATTAACTCTTGGTCGTCCTAGTTGTCCAACGCTTTCATCAAGCATTGGGTATGACTCAAGGTGCTGCTCAGTGCCTCCTTGATTATTACACTTAGTAAACACTGACTCTACCTGAGCTCTATTCACACTCACCTCCTTCACGCTCCTCTGGACTTGGTCTGGTCTAAGTTCTCTTGTCTTCTCTTCATAATAAACTCTGTAGTGTCTAGTGCTGCTGATGGGCAGGTTGTGATTTGGACCGACAGCTGTAAAGAATCACAAAGGATATAATGACATGATCAAACATTTCTGATTGGCCAGCTTGAATGAATGCACAATTTGAATTATATACATATATTTCTTGGTATTTCTCTTGTTGTTTTAACTCTCTTACTCTGCTCTTTTGTATTCTTGTGCTGCTGTGTTGTTCAGAGACAGCAGCTCCCTCCAGGGCCTTGTAGCAGCTCTCAGGCTCAAGAAAGAAACATGCAACTCTGCCCTGAAATGACACAAAACAACACCACTCCTCTATAAATACAACAAATATAAACTCTTATTTGTGCATAATGTTCTACTGTAGAAGATTGTGGACAAATGATATCTTGTTTTCATTTTATTTTTACTGTAAAGAGCTGTTTGTTTTGTGAAGCAGCATCATTTAAATACTGTAAAATACACTTTCTCTGACTCTGTGCTTTGTTGTTTGTCTGTGTGCTCCAGTGGCTTCTTTATTTAGAAGTATTATTATTATTATTAGAAGTGCATTATGAAGCCTCCTCAAACATTTGCCATTTTTATTTTAACACTAACACTCGTCTCTAACTCAGAGGGCATCTTAACACCGGCTAACCCTGTTACCGGAGCTTAAATGATATCACCAACCAATAGAAATCCATTACACCCGGTGACAGATTGGTGGAGGGCTCGTCCGGAGCAGCGCAGGAGCCCGTAGGTAATCCTTAAATGGGATGTCATGAGGAGAAAATGATTTGACCGAACTTCCTGCTGGACCGGCGCCGAGTGTTAAACGGCCGGAGGTGACCGCACTGAAAAATGTGAACCAAAAGGACAAAAAATGAAACCGACTGTTACTATTTGTATTTAGGATGTCACTGTAACAACACAACACTGAAGATGTACAATAGGATGACCCACTTATGGCTTAAATATAGAATCTAATTATGTGTAATCACACGGTGAAAGGAGCTGGCGCAGGTCGAAGGTGTCCACACAGTAATCACACGGCGTCTCTCGTCATTTTCACTTTCCTCACGTCCCACACGTCACACGCTGCTCGCTCGCCGCAAAGAAAAGCACGGGACGGGATCAGGACACGCGCTAAATGAGGAAACTGGGGTCTAATGTGACGACTTTGAAGAGCACTAGAGTAGATTCACACTCTCACAGTCCGTTGAGCTGGATTTTCTGACTTGAATCACGCACCAGATAACTCATATACTTTATTTTGTGCAACACTCCAGTCAGTAGCAAGCTTTTCAAGGCTTATAGATCTGTAAATGTAATATTAAAGCGCCACTACTTGATTTTCTTTTTGCCGTTCTAGTTTTAAACCCAGCACTCTCCCTCAACAGCAGCTGAGTGACGTTTCCTGCTTTTCTTTTATTAAAAAAGGTCAAACCAAACCAGTTTTTCTGCCAGAATACTTAAACATTACACCAAACTTTGAGCTCCGAGTTCAGCGTCAGACCAAAGCAATCCTTTAATTATCTTAAATGCGTTGCTAATATTTATCCGTTTCACTTTGCTTCCCTTTTCTTTATTTATGTTTTTCTCCATCTTTTTTTGTGCTGCTTCTTTGTTTAAAAAAAACTTTCTCTGTATTATTGTTAGCCATTACTTCCTTATTGACAAGACTATTAAGTTGCTTTATAAACACAGAGATTCATTTCTACACAAGTTCTTTACTTAATGGTAGAAAATAAATAAAAACAGCGCTCTGTTGAATCTAAACCAAGAAGCACATGGATAATTAGCATAAATCAATACAGCGAGTACATATGTTATATACTATTTGTGCTAAATACGAAGCTAAAGAAGCTAATATCTTTCCCTCCTGTGACACTGTAGATAGTTACTGAGCAATAGACTCCAGATCTAGAGCAGAAAATTGCAAATTAACTATTAATTAAAGTATTTTTAGTGTGTTGCTAAAAGCTAGAATAGGGACAAATAATTGGATTCTACCATAACTCTGATGTAGAGACTCTTCACTGCATTAATACCTCTTTATTTTACATTTATAAACCTTAAACTGCTTTAGAGGAGTGCAGCAGGTACAGGTAAAGAGCTGGAGCATGTTAATGCTTGACTCTTTTAATAAACATTTGCCTGCTGCATGATGAGAGTCAGGGATATAGTTTTTATGACAAATAGCTCTATGATTGTGGAATTAAAGTTCATAATAAAGTCTGTCCGTTTGAGATCTACACTGGAGCTGCTCATGTCTTTCTTTTTCCCGTCGTTATGGCCGAACGCACTCAGTCACGTGACGTCCGGAGCTCGATATCACTGGATAAAACTAGATAAAAGCTCGCATTGATTATCGTCTTCCCTTCTGTGTAAATGGGACACATGCAAAGAGTGTGATTGGTGGGTTTATCAATTACAAATCTGCAGGAGGCTGTAAAGATCAATGTGTAAATACGGGGTTTGATGTCAACATGGAGGAAACTGTTTAATGCAGGGTATTTGTTGTGTATTATATTCCTCTAAAGGCCACAATGTAAAAGCAAAAGCGTGTAAAACAACTCACAAACCATTGCATCTTCTATTTTTATACCAAATGGCCAAAAACGGTTCAAACTCAGCCATCATTAAACCAAGAGAGAAAGTTCTCTGTATTTTCATTTTCTCGGTAAATATATCTACCACAGTTTCATTGAAAATCATTTGCATCCCACAAATTGTCCCATTTACCAAGCGTTTTAAAGAGTAGGAATAAAACAGACAGAAATACGAGTTTAAAAGGCGATTGAAGCCGAGTGGTTAACCCCAGGGCAGCATTACCTCAATTAGCTCGTTTCACATAAAGCTTTTAGTTCGTATTAATTGTTATAAAAGTCAGATTCACAGCCTTTTACAAACCTATAATAGCATTAAAGCTGCATTAGCTGACATTTTCTTTCATTTAGGTCTCACCCCCAGCCTAAAAAACGACCTTTACTGCTTTGTATTGAAATAAAATAAACCTGCACCAACTTTTTTTAAGTGTAGAGCTTACCTTAAACTTCTCGCTCTAAGTTTAATAGCATTAGCACAAGGTTAAATTAAAATATCTCAACTACTATAGAGCTGAACTGGACTGGACAGGACTTCTTCATAAAAATGCAATATATAAGAACTATTTTGAACATATGAACAAAAATATAACAAAATTAAAAGGTCTTGGGACTAACTTTTACTCGTCAAAGCAGGAGCAAAGTCCACATTGAACCAGGACTAACCAGGACTAAATCTGGGTCTGAACTAGGACTAAATGTAGGAATGAACCAGGTCTAAACCAGGACTTTATTTATGCTCTGTTTGGACGATGATCTTGAGGCAAAAAATGAATATCCATCACATAAATTACTTATTTTTTGCTAAATGAATATTGCGATAATGATAATATTGTGTCCTAGTCAATGTAATCCTAGTTTATTAGTTACTTTTTCAAATCTTCCAATGGGAGCGTCTCTTATTTGAGAGCGAGCCTGTGATTGGCCGAAGCCTCCTGCATGAGCTGAACATTTTCATCAATTAAAACCCTTGATAAAAAAGCCTAGATCTCGTCTTAAAGGTTGAACAGGAGACGTTTGCATCGATTAAAAACCTGCACCAAAAATGACTTACAGTGTTTCTTTCTTCTTTCCCTTTTCTTTGCTACTTCAGAAACAAGCATTTTCTTGTTTCTTTTTACTTGTTTGTCAGGATCCGAAGACAATTAAGGCCCCACCGCGTCCACAGATGATGTATATTAATGTAGTTTCTTTTAGCGTACATGATTAATAGTCTGTTATGGGTCAGTAAAGGCAGCAAGAAATGTAATAAAAACACAGGTCTTATTATTCCTGTTGCAATATACTTTAAGGTGAATAAAACTTTACATTTATTTTGCCGCAGTTTCAGTTTGAATGAGCGTTTTCCAGCCTCTTTCTCAAGACTCGGAGCCTTAAACCTTGGGCCGGCCGTGACTGATGTAAGCCCCCGACACTGATGTGCAGTGTAGTATATGGGCAGTGGGAAAACACCAGTTCATTACCGACCCGACGGGGGCTCTGTACTCTGATGGATTTACCCCCGCTCTCTCCACTGCTCCCTACAGCACATCATGTAATTGCTGCTAGCCTAAGTGCACTAGTCCCCGCAGTAAAGCCCTGATGGCCCATTGTCCTTCCACTGCAGTGTGAGAGAAAAATAAGGAAGAGAAATAAGGACGGAGCGAGTGTGTGGACCCGGATTGGCTTCGCGATAATGATGAATGAAACACAAACACCGAGGTCATCTGTTCCAATAAAGCCCGTCGCTCTCGGCCTCTTCTTGCATGCAGATGAAGCAATAAAAAGAGTCGCCGGGGCTTTTCTCTCCGACGGCTGACGGATGGAGTCGCCGCCCGACGTGACGGAGAGCCCGGGAACAATGTGCGAAATCGTGACGGGAAAGAGCACCGTTACTCTCCAGGTTTCTCCAATTAGTGGCGTGTGAAATGAGGAACATATCGAGCGAGCGAGGAGGGGTTAGTGGGAGATGAGAGGAGCGGTCGGATCGTCTGGAAGGAGGATGGAGGATGGGTTAGCACACTGAAAATAGTCAGCGGGAGGTCGGGCTTCACAGAGTCACAGCAGCAGCAGCAGTTCCACTCCGGCGTGTGACCGCAGACTTAGGTTCAGTCACTGTCAGGACGCCACCAGAGAGTTCGACTGATGTGTCATTCATTTCTGCAAAAAAACAACAAAAAAAAACCACTCTTTAGATCAGTGGTGAGGGGCGAAGTTAATAAGAAGACTTTCAGGGGCCAAAAATGGTGACGTTTGACAGATTTTATTACATTTTGAATGAGAGAGTTCATCTTTATTTGAGTCTTACAAAAGTTAACACACAAATAATAATTTCTTCCTTTTACGGAAACTGGTTTTAGTCAGATTTCAACAAGTTTTAAATGGATTTCAACAGGTTTTAGTCAGATTTTAACATGTTTTAGTCAGATTTCAACAGGTTTTAGTCAGATTTCAACAGGTTTTTAGTTGGATTTCAACAGATTTTAGATGGATTTCAACAGGTTTTGGTTGAATTTGAATGGGTTTTAGACAGATTTTAACAAGTTTTAATCAGATTTTAGTCAGATTTCAACATGTTTTAGATGGATTTCAACAGGTTTTGGTTGAATTTGAACAGGTTTTAAACAGATTTTAACAGGTTTTAGTTACTTATCTTCCATCTAAAACATGCTAAAATTCAATGAATAAAACCTAGTGCCAGAAATATAATATGCGGCCCTTCAGTATATTTAGTGGGTGATATTTTTGGCACTGGGTTGTAATTGGATTTGAACAGGTATTAGTTGGAGTTTTGCAACAAAGATAAATAAAACCTGCCCAAAACCTGTTCAAATCTAAATAAAACCTGTTCAAATCTGACTAAAACCAGTTTCCATAAAAGGAGGAAGTTAATATTAAAGATAACTTTTGTAAGACTCAAATGAAGATGAAATGTCACATTCAAAACTTAATGAAAGCTTCCAAATGCCACCATCTCCTGCCTCTGAAAGGATTTTTATTAGTTATTACAGTTTGACACCACTGCCTTAGACCAAAGCCACACATAGGCTTTTAACCTCACATTTAGCAACAGTATTAACCATTCTCTATCTTTTTTAATGTTGTGTTAAGTGTAAAGTCAGGCTCTCAGATTAATTGGCTCAACAAAGCAAACCTAGACTCAGAAACACGTTTAAGCTTTTTAATCAGAGGCAAAAGTCCCAAAAAACACTGGTCAAACACAGGCTAAAGGTCAAAACACAAGAGATTAAACACAAGGGAGAAAACTGGAAGGTTCACACAAAGGTAGAGACAATCTGGTAAAGACAGAGGGACAGATTTTAATTATTTAAAGTGGAAGACGACGGCGTAAAGTAAAGTGCGTTCAAATTTAGGATGTGTTCAAAGACTGGACCGAATACTGGAAACAAACAAACCAGGAATGACAAGATAAAAGAGCAGATATTTAATCAATACAGATTATTTTAATGTAAAATACACTGAACACACAGACGATAGGTTAAATAAGACATTAAACAAGGAAAAATGTGCCAAAATAAAAGACAAATTTAACTAAGAAGGTGAGACATGACACTAACGCAGTGGTAGAACTGAAAAAAATGAGCTTCTGTCTTATTTTTATACATTTATATTCAGCAGAGTTAGTTTAGTGAACCCTAAAGTGATCAAACCAAATAAAAACAGTACAACACAATACACAATAATAAAAAAAAAAAACTCCCTCTGATTGTAATAATGTATAAGGCACTGAGCAGCAACTGAGAAATATACAGAGCTGGAAAAAAAGAGCAATATTTACATTGTGCATAACAAATATTAGCACACGACTTTAATTTTATTTCTCACCAGCCACAACTGACAAATGAGTAAAAGTTTATTCCAAAAACGTTTTCCGTTCCACTTTATGTGCATTAATTCTTCAAAATGTGCTTGTGTTTTCATGGATAAGATGTAAAGTGATGTTTTAAAATGTGAATTAAATTAAAATGCTGAGAATTGTGCCTTTTCCAAATGAACTGATGAATGTATAATCATCATTTTGTATTGATTTATTAGGATTATATCTTTTGTGTTTATTGTGTGTGTAATGAGGCCCCTACAATTGTTAGAAACGCCTCTAAAATATACTTCTCCAACATTTCTTTGTCTTTTAAAGTTAAGCAGGTTTTGTTGCTCAGAACCGGGAAAGTCCAAAATCCTGGTCACATTACATTTTGGTCTAAAAAACAGAAGAGAAAATACGCAGATAAGGTCCAAAACAAAGCTGGCTGCTCCGACGCCGCAGCGCACGGCCTGCTGGGAATTCATTAGAGGTTTTGTGTTGTATACAGTGGTACGTTCACCAGCTGGAAACATATCAAGAGTTCATCAAATGTGTCAAAAAAAAGTGCCACAAGTTTGTTAAAAGAGAATATGACACTTTTTCTTCTCTCACAAAGCTGTCAGCGCAAGAAAAAAGACCAAGAACCTTCTTTTTAAGGGGCTTAGGTTTTCTGATTTGGAGAATAATGTGGTTTGATATAAGACTCTAATTGTTTATGAATGGCTATACTTATACAGTGAGTTTATGAAATATTTATATCACTACATGAAACAATACATACAGAAACATTATAAACGTTTAATGCAAAGAATATCACGTAAAACTTCTAAAATGCATTTCTTTGCCTTAGTTTACTTTACACTTAATGTGTCTGACTTTATAGAATGTGTTGGTGTTGTTTGCGGGGCTTATTTCTGAACTCACGACTCAATATTTGATTTTTACGTTTTTAACATAGGATTATCTGGAGGTAAATGGAAGCAGTGATGGGTTCCGGTCGTTGCCGTGACGATAACGATGAGGTCACGGGTCATGATTCTAGGAGTTTATTTCTAAAAGTTCTGTTCCAACAAGTTCATTTTAAAAAGCTCACGAGACGAGACACACACACTTTTGAACCAGGACTGAACTGAGTCTGGATTTGATTTAAAGACTGTCCCCGACTCAGAGACAATGCTGTCCCTCTCAGAAGACACAGGTACGTCAACAGTTCAGTCACATATTCTCATATTGTTTTGAACTGACGGCATGGTCTGTTGTCAAACTTTTGCTTCTACATAAAACTGTGTTGATTTGAAATGTTTTCAGTGTAAACAGGAAGTCTTATGTCTTATAAAGTCAACAGACGTTATAAAACTTTGAACTCTGTTTGTTTTGTGGGTCACTGCTCTATTTTTCATTTCATTTATCATTTATTTGCTCATGTACATGGAGCACAAACAGAACAAGTTCTTTTGAGTTCATCCAATGCTTTAATGGGACACTGGACTAACAGACCTTAATGTCCATTGTCCACAGAGCGTCTAACAGCAGACGACATTAGAGTCGGTCAGACTCTGAAGGGAAACACTGCCACATACTCCGTCCAGAAGTTTCTTGGCCAAGGCAGCTTTGGTAAAGTGGCCCGATGCCAAAACATTCAAACCAAGGAGAAGGTGGCAATAAAAATGTTGAAAGATCCAAAAGCCATCAAAGAGGCAGACAAAGAGGTAAACATTTAAAGTCAAGTTTCATTTATGAGTTTATCAAAACTACAAACTGACGACAGAAGATAGTTAAGAGTTTTTATTGTTCCCAGGTCGCCATGTTGGAAAAACTCAGCTCCATCGATTGTAAGAAATCCAACGTGGTGCAGTTCATGGAGAGGTTTGAGTACAAAGGACTCACCTGTCTAGTGTTTGAAATGCTGGACATGAGTCTCTTTGACTATCTTAAAGAAGACGACCGGAATCCTCTGCCTCTATGTGAGATCCGTCCCATTGCCCAGCAGGTGTGCAGCTGATGTTCTGACAAATACCATTCATACACATTTGAAACCATTAAACGTATTCTATTTGTTTCTGCAGCTGCTGGTGGCTTTAGAAGCTCTGAGAGGTCTCGGTGTGCTGCACACTGACCTGAAACCAGACAACATCATGTTCTCCAACACAAAGGGTCAGCCTTTCAGGGTCAAACTGATAGACTTTGGTCTGGCCATACACACTTCTGAAGTGAGGCGAGGGATGAGGAGACAGCCTCGTGGATACAGGTGGCTTCAGCTGGACTCAGGATGAAGGACTCTTCTTTTCTCCTGCTTCTTTTATGAACTCAATGTGTTGTGTTTTTAGGGCT
>CM072150.1:3726730-3739230 GCA_036850595.1 Rhyacichthys aspro | reverse complement strand
GATGTGTAAAAGAATAATGAGAGAGACTTTGGCTGATGGCTCCACTTATGCTGCACTTGGAGAAAGGTCTGACGTCCAAAACAATACTGTGAAGGATGTCCAACATTCAGGTTTGATTTTGAATGCTTTTAACTTTGCCGCTTCATCACGTGACTCAGAAGATGTTTCCTCTGAAGAATGTGAACTAAGTAGAGCATCGGAGCAAGACAAACAATTTAAAGCTTTAGTCCCTGAACCTGATTCTGCAGCTGCCGCCAGAGCTTTTAAAAAAGAATCAGAATTAAGAGTGTGCAGCCACAAAAAAACAGTATTAGCAGAATCAAAGTCATCTTATGGATTAACCTCTGATTCAGATTCCTGGTCGTCTGAGTCCTCTGAGAGTCTGTCCCATGAGGACAAACCTGCTACTGCCTCCAGGTCATTGGACGATGAAGACGATGAAGACGATGATCTCTGGTCTGATAAAACTAGTCAAAAGAGGGAATCAGAAAAAGTAGACAGCTCTAAATCTGATTCTGGATCAGACTCCAGCTCATTTGATGGAGTTAAAGAGTTTAGAAGTGTCTGGAATCAGAAAAGACCAAAGAAGACGGCATCAGAGAAAGACACTTCACTAAACATTAGCAACAAAACTAAAACATCAGAGAAGTCTGAGTCCTCTGAGAGTCTGTCCTATTCTGACAAACCTGTTGCTGTCTCAGGGTCATTGGACGATGAAGACGATGAATCAGATAAAACTAGTCAAAAGAGGGAATCAGAAAAAGTCAACAGATCTGATTCTGGATCAGACTCCAGCTCATTTGATGGAGTTAAAGAGTTTAGAAGTGTCTTGAATCAGACTCAAAAAAGACCAAAAAAACCAGCATCAGAGAAAGACACTTCACTAAAGATTAGCAGCAAAACTAAAACATCAGAGAAGTCTGAGTCCTCTGAGAGTCTGTCCCATGAGGCCAAACCTGCTGCTGTTCCTGACGCCAGGTCATTGGACAGAGAGAAAGACTCAGACTTAGAGGTCTGGGTTCTTAAGATCACAAAATGTCAGAGATCAGAGAAACAGGCCCAATCTGCAGGTCAAATACATGAAGTTAATGTTGTCCCACGGTCACCTGACGGAGCTAAAGCCTCTGCTTCAAGGACTGAGTCTAAAGAAAGACCCAAAAAGAGTCCATCAGAGGATAATCTATACAGCGGCAAAGTCCCAGGTTTAATTCCTCCAGTGTCACCAAACAAAAACACAGCCCCTGATTCAAGAGTCTGGGCTCAAGACAGAAACAAACTGGATGGAGACGCCTCTCATGCTTCAACATTTGAGGAAGGATTGAGTTTCTCCAAAGTCCCATTAGATCAAGCCATACTTCAGGTTTTCAAAATAGGGTTGAAGACAGTAGTTGTGATTATTTGGTGGAGTGTCTCTAATGGATGAGTGTCAGTGTGGCCCCCGTCTGGGGCTCTTGCAACAACCAGCATTGCCCAAGTCAACCTTGAACCAGGAAAAAAGCACACGAAAAAACACAGAACTGTTGGTGCATTCATGTGATCCTCAGAAACTCTAATATCCGAGTTAGGACGTCGTTCTTCTGACTTTGGACAAACAGAGTTCCTGAGGACCCCATGAATGCACCAATAGTTCCACCAGAATCCACTCAGATGTACATTACATAGAGGCTTCATCTCACTGTGAAGCAGGTGCTGCTAAACACTTAGCAGCACCTGCTTCACTGTGAGATAAAGTTCTTTAAATGTAACGTACATCTGTTGGAGAGGCCTTTTTTTCCGTGTTTTAAATGTGCCTTTTTCCTGAAGTTGACTTGGACACTGCCGGTCGCTGTGTCTCTGTCTCTGGACAGTTGTCCAGACTGGAGCCACACTGACAGTCGTCTGATGGACACAGTTCACTAAACACAAGCATCATTCACAAGTCGACCCAGTACAACCTGAACTCTCTCTGATGCAGCTACTCTCACGATGAAGAGGCAGAGTTTGGGCTTCAGACGTTAGGAGCAGTCTGAAGGAAGGTTGTGACAAGCTTTTGTTGTTGTCTGTGTCTAAAAAGAAAGACTGAGATGTAGTTTACTGAGACCAGTGTTTTGAAGATGGGGTTCTGAGGTATTTATGGATTGTTTATGTAGAGTCATCTACATGAATGATCCACACGAACCAAAGAACCCCATTTACAAAACACTGGTTTATTTAAAACTATGTCCCAGTCTTCCATGAACACAGGCAGAAACAAAAGCATGTCACAACTTTCCTTTTAAAGCCTTTGAGTGTGTTCTCATAAAGACCTATTAGAGGACACTCAAAGGTGTGGCAGATTACATGAAACTTCCCTGTTGCTGACGAACAGAGGAAAGATCTTATTTCATTACAGTTTCTTCCGAAGAGCATTATATAATCACAACAGAGTAAATGCTGAGGACCAACTGCAAATGGCCGCTGTCAAAGGAGTGATAGCTGCAGATGAGAGACTCACAACAAGAAGAAATGGGTCTGTGCTTCTTCACAAAGATGTCCAGCTCACAGACTTCAGAGAGAGTCCAGCTGAGACACACCGACCTTCAATCAACATTTCTGAACAAATAAATACAAATAAATAAACGTTGTGAATAGAACTGAATTAGTGTGTCATGGCAGTGTGTTACTAAAAAACAGAACCACAAAACAGTTTAAGTGACAGATTTCAAACAGTTTCTCTACATTTTTCTCCATTTTCTCCATTTTTGTTGTTTTCATAATGAGCTTTATTAATATGGTTAAGACTCAATTTGGAGGAAAGATCAAGAGCAAACAAACATGAGACTATTCATTTATTCATTAAAGATGTTCCATTAAATCTGGATTTCAGAGTTACTCCATGAATGATTCTTTCTTCATTGTTTATCAGTAAAGTGTGTGTTTATTATGTTGAACAAGTATAACATGAGATCACAATAATATGAGAACGGTAAGAATATTAATATTGAATCAAGTGATAATAATGATGATAGTGGGAATAATACTGATAATTATAGATTAATATAATGGTAATAATGATAAAAATATTGCTTTTTGCACTAATAATGCAGTAATAATGATAAATAAATTAAAAATAGAAAGTAATAACACAAATACAAGTACAAATGTGTTGTTTTATTATGATGTATAATATTAAAGAGGAAGGGACAATATGTTTTTTACTTCGGCCTAAACTCTTTTGGTCTATGCTTCAGATTTAGTGAAAGTGTTTTTACTTTAAATGAGTGAAATAAACTGAACGAGTGTGGAACTGTTACGACAAAAGAGGAAGACCATGCCTTTAGTAAACGGTAAAAGTCATAAAAAGTAAAAGAAATGTGCCCCAGACCAGACCAGATCAGACCAGACCAGACCAGACCAGACCAGGACGAGAGAAGCACATGAAGCTGAGGAGACTTTTTAAAGTGTCCCAGGTCCAGACGATCAGATCTGAAAAGGAGGAAGAGGAAGAGAGCGGCCATAGTTCACAGGAAAAGAGCATCGACTGCAACAACTGCAGCAGTCACAGCTCTGCCTTCGTCTGTCCTTTAAGGAAGTTCTTTCCAACCTGCAGCTTTACTCATGAACAGGACTGTGTGAGATGTTGACACAGAAGTAGAAAAAATACACATTTGTAGCTGGTTTTTATCGGGGGCATGTTGAGAGAAGCAGCTGGGGGCTTCAGAGCCACTATTTACCGAGGCTTAATAAGGAGTAAATGAAGTGTGAGGATGAAATAATAGTTTAAAGGATTATTTGATCTCTTTGAATTTGCTTGACTAGATAAGCAAATTAAGAAAATGAAGCACGTTGTTCCAAATGGAGCCGTTCTCATCCATCCATCTATCGATCCTCCTCCAGACAAACAAACAGCCGAGTCCAATGAATAAACATGGGAGCATTTTGCTGCTTAGAAACAGCCTCTGAACAAACGGCCCGCTCCGAGTCACATCTCTTCCTCGGCATCGATTCCGTGAAGAAGCATAATGCTGTTCTTGGGTGTTCGGCTCGTCTCAAGAAAGCAATTCCAGCTCCACTGCCGGCATTTGTTCCAGGGATGTCTTCAAGGGGGAAAAAAAAAGAGGGAGAATGCTTGAGCAGAAGTTATTGTGCTGCCATGCCACGCTGAAGAGGCATTTAAAACAATACAATGGCTGCTCAGGGGGCAATTACACCCAGGTCAGAGCAGATTTATGAAGCGTGTCAGTGACAGGACACTTGTTGTTGGGAGATATTCGTGTGTTTGTATGCACATGCACACAGCACAGACACTGGTTAATACAGCGTGTCTTTTCAAGGCCATTAAACTGTTCAGTGCAGATTCATTTGTTCTGTGTTGACCTACACATGAAGATTGTGTCTGAAATAACCCGCTGTAACAGACAGAAAAACACTTCAAATTGTATGCATTATATCTCTGATCGCAAATAAATAATGCATAAAAGTGTTTTTTATCAACTTTATCCTGTTTTTTATTTGGAGCTTTTTGTTTTCCTGTGTTCAGCTCATCTTTAAAGGAGCTTTAAAGTTCAAGTGTGTGTTTTTTGGTGGAAAAAGTCTTATTCCAAGAAGCCTTCTATGGACATGTTGTTGTCTATTAACAGGTTTTGTGGGAAATTGGACAAAATAAACTATTTTCACGAGATTTTCGAGACAAAAGAAGAGTAATTTAAAAAAAATACTAATAATTTTACACACCTTGCTACAAGTTAAAGTGCTGAACAGAGCTAAAAGTTAAAAGATTCTCACTTGGGACGCAAGACGGTCCCGGATGAGCCCCTAAATTGTCACGTGCCAGACTGGTTTAAGGGCTATTTTGGCACGAACACAAGGGTAACAGTGGGAGAAAACACTGAGAATGGTTAATGTGTGCAACGAGTTATTGATTTATTTTAACAAAATGATGTCAAGGAGTATATTATTCAAAAGCAATGATAAAAAGTATTCAAAATGGCGACTATATTGACTTATCTGGACGTGACGAGGAACCAAAGGCCAACAACGAGGGAGAAGAACACCAAAATTATTCAAAACTTGATCAAAGAAACCAAAGAAAGCAACCGTTTCCACATGAAATGGTCGATGAAGCACAAATAACACGCACCTTTTTGTTTTAAATTTGATGATTGAACATGATTTTGTGTTGGGTTGAGACCTGGAGACAGAGAAGACCATTACACATCCTGGTTCATTTTCATCAATCCTCTGAGCCAGGCCTAAAAAGAGAAAATGAATTGGCGAGATGATGTAAAGTCCTTTAATATTAGAACAGTGCCCATTGGTTCAAATCTGCTCGGAGTTACAGAGAGGATCCTGCAGCGGCTCGACGGAGGTTTTAGTCGTGAACCGAATGGCGATGTTTCCGAGGGCGGCTCACATCAAACGTTCCTCCGTGTTTTTTTATTCCTGGTGCGGTGAAGAGACAGTGAAGAGCTGCCCGAGGCCAGGGGCGAGGGCGGCTGAATAATTGAAAGTGTCCTGCCGGGTTGGGTCGGACCCCGTCCTCTGCAGGGATCAGAGGAGAGCTCCTGAAATGTTTGGGAATGTGACACACAGGGGGCCTTCTGAAATGCAGCCGTCAGGTGAGTTAACTTAAAATCACTCTGAGCCTCCAGTTTCCATCAGTAGAGTCTGGAGTTTCTGACGAATAACAAGATCGGACAAGTTAGAAATATTCAACAGCTCATAAACATGTATATTTTAATTTTAGGTTACATCTTTATACATGGACTTGTAATTAACTCTCTTTCAGGTTGGATTAGGGGTAACTTTGGGGTTGACATAGGCATTTTGGTCTCACTAAGTTGGTTTACTGTAAGTTTAGGTAGATCTCCAGGGAAATTTAAACTGAATGACGAACCTTTGATACGTTCCAGGTTAGAGACATGCTCCTGATTTGGGGAACTGTGTTGTGGAGCTAGTTTAGCAGCTAAAGACAAACAAGACAGAACTGAAGAGTGGTTTTGAATGCTGCGTTAAAATCACAATCTCAGAGTTAATCAGTGAATCTTAAACAAAAGGCAGACAATAAAACCCACCGTGAGCACAATACGCTTTGCATGTTTTAAGCTGTAAGTTACAACTTCATTAATATCACTTGTTAGCGTCACTAGTTTATGCTCGGCTGCTGCTTCCCCATGTCTCGTTGCTGATTGGTCAAAGGGCTGTGTTCGATCTTCTACCTGGAGCTTAACCTTCTCCGGAGCAGGTTAGCCGCTCAGATCCGAAACAAACCAACTTTGTGATGCTGAAAACCCAGGATTAACCCCGGAGTTACCTCGCTAACCTCCTAATCCAGCCTCGTAGGACAGGACCCAGGTCTGTTGAGTCAGGACTTGGGAGAAAACTGAAATCCGGTCCCGTGGCACTTCCTGCTGTAAGACAGGAGTGAAGTCAGACACCGAAGTGGAAAAAAGCAAATGGCAGATAGAGCAGAATGTTTCTCGCTGTAAAAATACGTGACATATTTTACATTTGTACTTCTGTGTCCCGTTCTTTGTCGCCCAAAGCAGCAAGGCTACATAACGTCCACAAAGCAGCTGTCGCAGAATCATCGTGAAGGCCATGTTTTTTCCCGAGACAAACAAGATGTCTGTGTTAACGTGTAGCTCCTCCGTGACGAGCCGCTGTATGAGATGTAACGTCCAGTTTTCAGTGACACTTTACATGAAAGATAATAATAATCACGTAAAACAACCAGCCTGTTGCATTTGTAAAGCGTCGTCCGTGTTCTGCAGACTTCAGCAGTTTGCCGTTCCTTCTGATTGAGTTGTTTAATGACTTCAGAGAGTAATGTAATCACGAGGGCCCGGCCCGTGCTTCTCTTCCACAGATATCAGCGGAAACGTTTAGTCCCCCGGCGCCTCCGAACCTGCCGTTTCAACACTTCTGTCTGTTTCACGTCGTCCTTTTCCTTCTCAGACTTAAAGCCGTTCTGTGAAGCGAGGGTCACGTCCGGCCGGGGTCTATCTGTGAAACCTGGAGGACGTCTGGCTCTTCTGTTCAGAAGCACCGTGTGGCTCTGATTTACATGTATCTATGCGATCTGTAGGTCGCGCTGTGCTGTTTTTGATGCTGCTCTTCAAACCAAACGCAGGTGTGCTCTCAGACGATGAGCTCCTGTCGTGTAAAGCCTGTAAAAACTGCCATCTGCTCGCCGCTTCGTTAAAATACATGGGGTTTATTCATTCTGAATCGCTGTATCTTCAAATTAGCAAGAAAGAGAATTTAAAAACCAAGCTTAAAGTGCTTCAGCCTTAGATTGAAGTTTCAGTTTAAGGTCACTGCACATCAGCCAAGGACAGCCCTGCTCTGATCATCCATTTACATTTCTCAACACGACAAGTGCTTTGCATTTGAACAGATGCTTCTTTGATCTCTCACTTGCCCCGCACTTTGTACTGTAAGTTTACTCAGAATGATTTAGAATTAGTTGTCACTGAGCATTCACTTTGCAATTTAAAGTCTTCCATCGTGTGCGCTTTACTAAAACTACATTTAGGGGGCCTCAAGCTGGAAGAGCCCTGCCAAAAAAATGACTGACCACATGTAATTTTGTAATATTTAAAAGTCCATTACCTGATGTTTTTACTGTTCTATTTAGTTTTTCAGTTTCATCACTTAAAGTTTATTGTAACAGGAATCATCTGCGAAACCTGAGACCTTAAGACGTGATCTAGTCTTTATAATGAAGGATTTTAATAGATGAGAATGATCAGTCCACAGCAGGATTTTGTCCAATCACAGCTCACTTCAGGTAAAAAGGAGCGCTCCCATTGGTCGACACTGACGTCAACAACGAAGGAACAAGGAAATAAACCAAGGAAATGGGTTATTCTGTTGGAAATACGTCTTATTTTACAGAGAAACAGCTCAAAAAAGATAAAAATAGAGAAACAGGAGCAAATGAAACATGGATAAATGTTGGAGATAATTTTATAATCACTACAGTCTACACCGGTAAACTCCAAAGAGAAAAGTTTAGTAACACAGTATTTTGTGGTGAAAAATTGGTCCAATTTTACCTTTTTTAAATAAAAGAAGCAGGAAAAGTTACTCCACTGCTGAGACCAAAAACAAAATCTATTCAACACATTATTTTTTAGATGCATTATTAACATCGGTAACTCTAGCTGAATTTATGGGGCAAACACCATCAGAATAAAACATTTTCCACCGTGCTTCCTCTTGTAGCTCCGTTATTTCTCGCGGTGCATTGTGGGTACAGATGCATCTTTGGTATTTTAACTGAAGCGGAGTGGATTGGAACAGGCCTTCAGCAGCAGGTCCCACCAAAGAAGGATAATTTAGAGACATTTAGAGTAAAATTGTCCCACGGAGAACCTAAGATAAGTTATTGAGACATTTCTGGGATATCCAAGACGACATTTTCCAGTTAAAAGCGTCGGATGTGAACCTTTTTGTCGATAAAAAGCAGAATAGTCGTTCCTCTTCACGTCTCCCGGTCTCAGATTTAACGTCACTCTTTCAAATTGCATAAAATGTATTTATCTTGACCACTGTCTGTCCTTCACAGAGCCAACAAATCCACAGGGACCAACACAATCATAAAAGGAAGGAGTGTAGAAATGCTGCGGTTTGGTGGAGATAGAAAGTCTAACTCAGTTCTCATGTTGCACGTCTCTTGACAGATTCACATTCATCTTAAACACCGGACCTTTAATCATTCCTCATTACAGTTTTACTCTAAATGTCTCTAAATGATCCTTCTTTGGTGGGACCTGCTGCTGAAGGCCTGTTCCAATCCACTCCTCTTCTGCTAAAATACCAAAGATGCATCTGTGGATCCTCTGTGGTGTTTTCTCGTGTCTTTCCGGTTTCGTTAATCAGTTTGAGTGTGCGGTAACGCGTCTGAATGCGGGAGACAGGAGTGTTTGTGAGAGCGCAGAGCGAGGAGAGGGTTATTAGTCCACAGTTGGATGGTGCAGTGCTACAGCGTGGACCGCGAGGCTCAGATCGCAGCACGGATCGATACGCCGGAGCGGGAAAGGAACACGGCGCGTCCCTTACCGGATTACTGCGGGGACGGCGCTCGGCTTACAGGACGTAAATGAATTCTCCTGCAGCGGTGAGAGAAATGTGGAAACAATAAAGTACGCCTCGACGTGTGGGTAAATATTAGAGCTCATAAAAATGGGAGGAATGGGAGATGTACTGAATGTTCACCTTTTACTGCTGTGTACTCTTCACTCAGAGACTAAATTAAATGTTTGCTGCTACATATTTCACACGTTTCTGCCGACAACAGGAGAATGTATTGTTGAGATGGTTGGAAGAAGACACCTTAAAGAGGGAAAGTAATAATTAAATGATAAAAGGTTAGCATTGAAGATGATGCAGAGAAGATGGACATCAGCCATGTTTTCATCCTGGTTTTGTTTGGGTTTCCCTGAAGAGGCGGAGTCTAGAGATGGAGCAAACTCAAACAGGACTGTGCAGTGTCAGTATGTGTCTTGAATTTACAAAAATACACAGAGCGTTGTGTTACTGTGACTGTTTCACATTCATATGTTCTTATGAGATGTGCCCTGTCACTTTTTGTTGGGTTAACTGTACTATTGAAACAGGTTTGTACTTCCTTTTAAGTCAGAGAACATAAAAATGACTAGGTATATATGTGTTTAAATGAATTTTAAGGCTGTAATCCTCATCCCTCAGTCCAACCAACAACATACCAACAACATACCTGCTTTTATTCAGTTTTAAAAAGTCAAATTAAACCAATTTCCCTCTGCCAAATACAAATATTTCTTTCATGCCACAGGTTCTGCTCACATTAAAGCAAAAATAATCAGAGAATATTGATACTGGATCATAACAAAGCAAATGTGGGACACCTTTCTGAGTTGTGTTAATCAACAGCTTAAACAAATACTACTTCTTGGACTGGTCTCACCTAATAACAGTCTTTCCCCTGTTCTTATTGTAGCAGTGTCTTCTGTATTTTGTAAATCAAACTGCAGACTCCACTTGAATAAAACTGATTGATCGGCAGCTCTTCAACGACGGTCCTTCCTGCTTCGTTTCTACTGGAAGAGAAAGCAGAGATGGATCTTTCTTGAATCATCCACAGCCAATTAAAAAAAAAAAAAACAGGGCGTAGACCCACTTTGCAGGAAACATGATTTTTGTTGAAAATGCCGTCCCACACAAAGCAGACGTCTGGTCTTCATCTTTTTCTGCATAAATCAAGACACTAAGTTTATCTTAAACTGTAAACAGCAGCTTCTAATAGGCTCTAGCTGTGTTTTTGGGGGAAAAAAGTGTTTAACATTGTTTTATCTTGTAATATAACTGTTTATTAAAAGAATAAAACAAGCTTCATTTCAGAAAACATTACAGTATTTTGTTTTGCCCTTTGATTTCCAGTGCACTTTTTTGTTTTTTGACAAGAAAAGCATCTAAAAGTGTGTCGTTGTGACTAAATTGTTCTGTGGAAACTGTTGTACTTTTACAAATAAACAAACTGGACTTAATTTGTGCTGCAACAGTTGTTTATGTGCATGATAAGAAACGCGAGAAACTAACTAGCGTCAGAAATTCTTGGGTCGACAAATAGTTTCATGTTACTTCTCATAAAAACCTGAGGAAATACGTGGACAAACAGGAGCTAAATGAGATTTATGTTGAACTTATTTATGACTCAGCAGTTCTGACCCAAACAGCCCTCCGTTTATTACTCCAAGGAGAGTTGTTGTTAAGATGATCCACCGCGCTCATAATTTAACACCAGAGTTAAATGTCCACTTTTCTACGAGCAATCCATCTGTCTTTATTTGAGTGGAAAACGTACTAGGACTGGAATAAAAGCTGTGCTCACATTTCATACAGTTACAGAGGCTCGCACTAGTAAATAAATAGAAATATGATCAGTAGGCCTCATTTATCAGCTTCTCGTGGAGGAATTTATGAAGATTTTTAGCATTTACAATTTGTCTTAAAATAAGTACGTTCTTCTGGAGAACAGATCAAAAAATCACTCTTCTAAACCCTCAGAAACACACACACCTGATGTCAAACTCCAAATAATTACATTTTCAGGTTCCTTCAAACTGCAGATACATTTATACAGAGATTCCCTAATTCATAAGTGTTTATTCGTGCACAAATATTTCTCTTGCACTGGTCCATCTCCTCAACAACATCCACAAACATCATTATACTCCACCTGCAGCCTCTGAAAACGGACTTTTCTGTTGTCAAGCCATTAATGAGAAGCGTATGAGTAAGAAATGCGTTAAAGTCGACTCACTCCATGGATTTTTTCGTATAACATGCAACAAAAATCAACATCATGTGTTAAATTATTATTTGACAAGTGAAAATGTGTGAATTAGTCTTGTGTTTATCCTACAAATCTTGAACATATTTAGAGAAAGAGCGTCTACAAAGGCTGTGTACTTAGCTGTTTATTTATTTGTTTATTAGATAAGTGCACATTAATGATCTGTATTGAGACAGCAACAGATGTGAATATGCTGAATCGTAGCTAAAATGCTAATTTGCATCTTTAGTCCCTGGGCAGGTAATAAAGCACATAACAATTAAGACAAAGTAGAACAAAAGAGGAACAGCACAAAAAGTACAACACATAAAGATGGGAAAAGTTAACAGTTATCACAAGGTTCACTTTCAGCCACGGTTTGAGTTGTGTTTGAAGGAGGTTAATTTGCAAAACTGCATTTTGTCCAAAGGCTGATCTTGTAATAAGTTGAGGCTGATAAGTTTAATTTGTAGGTTATTATATTTCGACATGTGTTTCTTTAAAGAACGGCTCCTTATTTCTGTCAAATCTAACTGTGTCAAAGTCCAAAATTGTTCAAAAACTCTTCCAAAAACATAATATCCATCTTGACTAATGATAATTTTATGTAAGGAGCGTTTAATGGTCCCAGTGTGTCCCTCCCTCGTCCCGCTGCAGGTTCACGGAGCATCTTTGTGACTGAGTTCCTGAGTATTTCCTAATTTCTATTTCGCTTTGCACATGACCTCCTGATCCTGTTGCTGTACTTAAAGCGACAGTACAGTTTTAATAAATACACTACTAAACAGACCACTTCCTTCCGCTCAGTCCCTGCAAAACCGTGCAACTGAGAAGATCCTAGGTGTCTGAACCCTTTAAAAACACACATTAAATGCACATTTACGACATGACTCGGCGCTTTACTCTACATCTTCTCATATAACACACTTCTGACTGTATTCCTTTACCTGCAGAACTCCCTCGGGCTGTCTCACCTTCTCTTCCCCGTTCGTTTGTGCACGTGCGGCGCGATGACAGCGGGACTTTGTTGTGGAGATGCTCTCGACGCTCTAATGAATGGCCCCTCATCCGGAGATGCTCTTGCGGCTTGTGCCTGTGACATATCGAGGGTGACACAATGAGACAGAGCCTGGAAGAACCGGATAAAGCTGCTGCGCCCGGCTGCGAGCGGGGGGGTCTTTGAGTCGGCTCCACGAGAGGGGCGGAGGGTGCAATTTTGGGA
>CM072150.1:3687119-3726630 GCA_036850595.1 Rhyacichthys aspro | reverse complement strand
AGTCTGGAGTTTCTGTCGAATAACAAGATCGGACAAGTTAGAAATATTCAACAGCTCATAAACGTGTATATTTTAATTTTAGTTTACATCTTTATACATGGACTTTACTTGTAATTAACTGGATTAGGGGTTATTGGGGTAACTTTGGGGTTGACATAGGCATTTTGGTCTCACTAAGTTGGTTTACTGTAAGTTTAGGTAGATCTACAGGGAAATTTAAACTGAATGACGAACCTTTGATACGTTCCAGGTTAGAGACATGCTCCTGATTTGGAGAACTGTGTTGTGGAGCTAGTTTAGCAGCTAAAGACAAACAAGACAGAATTGAAGAGTGGTTTTGAATGCTGCATTAAAATCACGATCACAGCGTTAACCAGAGAATCTCAAACACAATGAAGACAATAAAACCCACTGTGAGCACAATACGCTTTGCATGTTTTAAGCTGTAAGTTACAACTTCATGTAATATCACTTGTTAGCGTCACTAGTTTATGCTCGGCTGCTGCTTCCCCATGTCTCGTTGCTGATTGGTCAAAGGGCTGTGTTCGATCTTCTACCTGGGGCTTAACCTTCTCCGGAGCAGGTTAGCCGCTCAGATCCGAAACAAACCGACTTTGTGATGCTGAAAACCCAGGATTAACCCCGGAGTTACCTCGCTAACCTCCTAATCCAGCCTCGTAGGACGGGACCCAGGTCTGTTGAGTCAGGAAAACTGAAATCTGGTCCCGTGGCACTTCCTGCTGTAAGACAGGAGTGAAGTCAGACACTGAAGTGGAAAAAAGCAAATGGCAGATAGAGCAGAATGTTTCTCGCTGTAAAAATACGTGACATATTTTACATTTGTACTTCTGTGTCCCGTTCTTTGTCGCCCAAAGCAGCGAGGCTACATAACGTCCACAAAGCAGCTGTCGCAGAATCATCGTGAAGGTTTTTTCCCGAGACAAACAAGATGTCTGTGTTAACGTGTAGCTTCTGCGTGAAGAGCCGCTGTATGAGCTGTAACGTCCAGTTTTCAGTGACACTTTACATGAAAGATAATAATAATCACGTAAAATAACAAGCCTGTTGCATTTGTAAAGCGTCGTCCGTGTTCTGCAGACTTCAGCAGTTTGCCGTTCCTTCTGATTGAGTTGTTTAATGACTTCAGAGAGTAATGTAATCACGAGGGCCCGGCCCGTGCTTCTCTTCCACAGATATCAGCGGAAACGTTTAGTCCCCCGGCGCCTCCGAACCTGCCGTTTCAACACTTCTGTCTGTTTCACGTCGTCCTTTTCCTTCTCAGACTTAAAGCCGTTCTGTGAAGCGAGGGTCACGTCCGGCCGGGGTCTATCTGTGAAACCTGGAGGACGTCTGGCTCTTCTGTTCAAAAGCACCATGCGGCTCTGATTTACATGTATCTATGCGATCTGTAGGTCGCGCTGTGCTGTTTTTGATGCTGCTCTTCAAACCAAACGCAGGTGTGCTCTCAGACGATCAGCTCCTGTCGTGTAAAGCCTGTAAAAACTGCCATCTGCTCGCCGCTTCGTTAAAATACATCGGGTTTATTCATTCTGAATCGCTGTATCTTCAAATTAGGAAGAAAGAGAATTTAAAAACAGAGCTTAAAGTGCTTCAGCCTTAGATTGAAGTTTCAGTTTAAGGTCACTGCACATCAGCCAAGGACAGCCCTGCTCTGATCATCCATTTACATTTCTCAACACGACAAGTGCTTTGCATTTGAACAGATGCTTCTTTGATCTCTCACTTGCCCCGCACTTTGTACTGTAAGTTTACTCAGAATGATTTAGAATTAGTTGTCACTGAGCATTCACTTTGCAATTTAAAGTCTTCCATCGTGTGCGCTTTACTAAAACTACATTTAGGGGGCCTCAAGCTGGAAGAGCCCTGCCAAAAAAATGACTGACCACATGTAATTTTGTAATATTTAGAAGTCCATTATCTGATTTTTTTACTGTTGCATTTAGTTTTTCAGTGTAATCTCCTAAAGTTTATTGTAACAGGAATCATCTGAAAAAATGACACCTTAAGACGTGATCTAGTCTTTATATTAAGGATTTTAATAGATGAGAATGATCAGTCCACAGCAGGATTTTGTCCAATCACAGCTGACTTCAGGTAAAAAGGAGCGCTCCCATTGGTCGACACTGACGTCAACAACGAAGGAACAAGGAAATAAACCAAGGAAAAGGGTTATTCTGTTGGAAATACGTCTTATTTTACAGAGAAACAGCTCAAAAAAGATAAAAATAGAGAAACAGGAGCAAATGAAACATGGATAAATGTTGGAGATAATTTTATAATCACTACAGTCTACAACGGTAAACTCCAAAGAGAAAAGTTTCAGGTAAAACTTTGATTAAATTATAGTAACACATTAAAAGTATAGTAACACAGTATTTTGTGGTGAAAAATTGGTCCAATTTTACCTTTTTTAAATAAAAGAAGCAGGAAAAGTTACTCCACTGCTGAGACCAAAAACAAAATCTATTCAACACATTATTTTTTAGATGCATTATTAACATCGGTAACTCTAGCTGAATTTATGGGGCAAACACCATCAGAATAAAACATTTTCCACCGTGCTTCCTCTTGTAGCTCCGTTATTTCTCGCGGTGCATTGTGGGTACAGATGCATCTTTGGTATTTTAGCTGAAGAGGAGTGGATTGGAACAGGCCTTCAGCAGCAGGTCCCACCAAAGAAGGATCATTTAGAGACAGAGTAAAACTGTCCCACGGAGAACCTAAGATAAGTTTCTTGAATATCCAAGACAACGTTTTCCAGTTAAAAGCGCCGGATGTGAACCTTTTTGTCGATAAAAAGCAGAATAGTCGTTCCTCTTCATGTCTCCCAGTCTCAGATTTAACGTCACTCTTTCAAATTGCATAAAATGTATTTATCTTGACCACTGTCTGTCCTTCACAAAGCCAACAAATCCACAGGGACCAACACAATCATAAAAGGAAGGAGTGTAGAAATGCTGCAGTTTGGTGGAGATAGAAAGTCTAACTCATATTCTCATGTTGCACGTCTCTTGACAGATTCACATTCATCTTAAAGACCTTTAATTCTCATTCAGTTCTCATTCTTCTGGTGCTCAGTTCTAAAACCAAAGTGCTCTGTGATCTCTGTGGTGTTTTCCGTCTTTCCGGTTCGTTAATCAGTTTGAGTGTGCGGTAACGCGTCTGAATGCGGGAGACAGGAGTGTTTGTGAGAGCGCAGAGCGAGGAGAGGGTTATTAGTCCACAGTTGGATGGTGCAGTGCTACAGCGTGGACCGCGAGGCTCAGATCGCAGCACGGATCGATACGCCGGAGCGGGAAAGGAACACGGCGCGTCCCTTACCGGATTACTGCGGGGACGGCGCTCGGCTTACAGGACGTAAATGAATTCTCCTGCAGCGGTGAGAGAACTGTGGAAACAATAAAGTACGGCTCGACGTGTGGATAAATATTAGAGCTCATAAAAAGGGGAGGAATGGGAGATGTACTGAATGTTCACCTTTTACTGCTGTGTACTCTTCACTCAGAGACTAAATTAAATGTTTGCTGCTACATATTTCACACGTTTCTGCCGACAACAGGAGAATGTATTGTTGAGATGGTTGGAAGAAGACACCTTAAAGAGGGAAAGTAATAATTAAATGATAAAAGGTTAGCGTTGAAGATGACGCAGGGGAGATGGTTCAAAGGTAAGACCATGTTTTCATCCTGGTTTTGTTTGGGTTTCCCTGAAGAGGCGGAGTCTAGAGATGGAGTGAACTCAAACAGGACTGTGAAGTGTCAGTATGTGTCTTGAATTTACAAAAATACACAGAGAGTTGTGTTACTGTGACTGTTTTTACATTCATATGTTCTTATGAGATGTGCCCTGTCACTTTGTGTTGGGTTAACTGTACAATTGAAACAGGATTGTACTTCCTTTTAAGTCAGAGAACATTAAAATGACTAGGTATATATGTGTTTAAATGAATTTTAAGGCTCTAATCCTCATCCCTCAGTCCAACCAACAACATACCAACAACATACCTGCTTTTATTCAGTTTTAAAAAGTCAAATTAAACCAATTTCCCTCTGCCAAATACAAATATTTCTTTCATGCCACAGGCTCTGCTCACATTAAAGCAAAAATAATCAGAGAATATTGATACTGGATCATAACAAAGCAAATGTGGGACACCTTTCTGAGTTGTGTTAATCAACAGCTTAAACAAATAATACTTCTTGGACTGGTCTCACCTAATAACAGTCTTTCCCCAGTTCTTATTGTAGCAGTGTCTTCTGTATTTTGTAAATCAAACTGCAGACTCCACTTGAATAAAACTGATTGATCGGCAGCTCTTCAATGACGGTCCTTCCTGCTTCGTTTCTACTGGAAGAGAAAGCAGAGATGGATCTTTCTTGAATCATCCACAGCCAATTAAAAAAAAAAAAAAGGGCGTAGACCCACTTTGCAGGAAACATGATTTTTGTTGAAAATGCCGTCCCACACAAAGCAGACGTCTGGTCTTCATCTTTTTCTGCATAAATCAAGACACTAAGTTTATTTTAAACAGTAAACAGCAGCTGCTAATAGGCTCTAGCTGTGTTTTGGGGGGAAAAAAGTGTTTAACATTGTTCATTAAAAGAATAAAACAAGCTTCATTTCAGAAAACATTACAGTATTTTGTTTTTCCCTTTGATTTCCAGTGCACTTTTTTGTTTTTTGACAAGAAAAGCATCTAAAAGTGTGTCGTTGTGACTAAATTGTTCTGTGGAAACTGTTGTACTTTTACAAATAAACAAACTGGACTTAATTTGTGCTGCAACAGTTGTTTATGTGCATGATAAGAAACGCGAGAAACTAACTAGCGTCAGAAATTCTTGGGTCGACAAATAGTTTCATGTTACTTCTCATAAAAACCTGAGGAAGTACGTGGACAAACAGGAGCTAAATGAGATTTATGTTGAACTTATTTACGACTCAGCAGTTCTGACCCAAACAGCCCTCCGTTTATTACTCCAAGGAGAGATCTTTTTCCGTTTCAGCCAATAAACTTCTCTCATGTTGTTAAGATGATCCACCGCGCTCATAATTTAACACAGAGTTAAATGTCCACTTTTCTACGAGCAATCCGTCTTTATTTGAGTGGAAAACGTACTAGAACTGGAATAAAAGCTGTGCTCACATTTCATACAGTTACAGAGTCTCACACTAGTAAATAAATAGAAATATGATCAGTAGGCCTCATTCAGGAAGCTTCTCGTGGAGGAATTTATGAAGATTTTTAGCATTTACATTTTGTCTTAAAATAAGTACGTTCTTCTGGAGAACAGATCAAAAAATCACTCTTCTAAACCCTCAGAAACACACACCTGATGTCAAACTCTTTGTGATGATATCCCCAAGATATTTGATTTTATAAGTGACTTTTAAATTATTATTTGACAAGTGAAAATGTGTGAATTAGTCTTGTGTTTATCCTACAAATCTTGAACATATTTAGAGAAAGAGCGTCTACAAAGGCTGTGTACTTAGCTGTTTATTTATTTGTTTATTAGATAAGTGCACATTAATGATCTGTATTGAGACAGCAACAGATGTGAATATGCTGAATCGTAGCTAAAATGCTAATTTGCATCTTTAGTCCCTGGGCAGGTAATAAAGCACATAACAATTAAGACAAAGTAGAACAAAAGAGGAACAGCACAAAAAGTACAACACATAAAGATGGGAAAAGTTAACAGTTATCACAAGGTTCACTTTCAGCCACGGTTTGAGTTGTGTTTGAAGGAGGTTAATGTGCAAAACTGCATTTTGTCCAAAGGCTGATCTTGTAATAAGTTGAGGCTGATAAGTTTAATTTGTAGGTTATTATATTTCTACATGTGTTTCTTTAAAGAACGGCTCCTTATTTCTGTCAAATCTAACTGTGTCAAAGTCCAAAATTGTTCAAAAACTCTTCCAAAAACATAATATCCATCTTGACTAATGATAATTTTATGTAAGGAGCGTTTAATGGTCCCAGTGTGTCCCTCCCTCGTCCCGCTGCAGGTTCACGGAGCATCTTTGTGACTGAGTTCCTGAGTATTTCCTAATTTCTCTTTCGCTTTACACATGACCTCCTGATCCTGTAGCTGTAATTAAATAAATACACTACTAAACAGACCACTTCCTTCCGCTCAATCCCTGCAAAACCGTGCAACTGAGAAGATCCTAAGTGTCTGAACCCTTTAAAAACACACATTAAATGCACATTTACGACATGACTCGGCGCTTTACTCTACATCTTCTCATATAACACACTTCTGACTGTATTCCTTTACCTGCAGAACTCCCTCGGGCTGTCTCACCTTCTCTTCCCCGTTCGTTTGTGCACGTGCGGCGCGATGACAGCGGGACTTTGTTGTGGAGATGCTCTCGACGCTCTAATGAATGGCCCCTCATCCGGAGATGCTCTTGCGGCTTGTGCCTGTGACATATCGAGGGTGACACAATGAGACAGAGCCTGGAAGAACCGGATAAAGCTGCTGCGCCCGGGCTGCGAGCGGGGGGTCTTTGAGTCGGCTCCACGAGAGGGGCGGAGGGTGCAATTTTGGGAAGCAGAGCAAAGAGAGTGAACAGTATCTGCCGAAAAACAACAACAACAGCAGCAGCCGTACACTCCAAACAAGGGCTTTATTGAAATGCAAAGCCCTGCTCCTTCAGTTCCTCATGAAAACCCAGAGTGATTAACAGTAAAACACATTATCTGCACCATTACACCGCCCAAATGACATGTTTAAACAGCAACTAACATCTCACGACATCATATAATTAGGCATTATTAGCGTCGCTGTGAAATATGGCAGAAGCGGGTCAGATTAATTAAGTGAAAGCGCGGCAGAGCGGGTTTGAAGCCTCTCTCTGGATTCTCCGTGGAGCGTCTAATCCATCTATCGGCTCCTAAATCCCAAACAGAGAGCTGCGACGAGTCTGGTGGCATTACGAAAGGGCAAACACGGAGGCGAGGTAACGAGGTGCTGTCGCGTCTGGTGATGGGAAGATTTATTCATTCAAAGTTCAATATCCGCAGCAGATGAGGATAAATAAGAGGAGATAATGACAGATAATTCAGGTTTATACTTAAGGCATGTTTTTACTGGAGAGGTGTGATGGGGGCGGGGCTAAAAATGACTACGAAGCATCACAAATACATGAACTACACCATTTTGGACTGTTTTTTACAACAGTGTGGTACAGTTGATAAAAGTAGAGCTAAATACGACCGTCTTTTGACATGAAAACAGAGAATTCTCACTAATTTACTTAAAAAAAAAGCCACGGTTTCTGATCAGCTTCTGCTTCCGGCTTCAGATTCAACACAATTTATATTTTTAATTAGAAACAGAGGCTGGGAGACACATCAGAGGTTCTTGTTTGAGGGACAAGGGTTGGATTCCCAGCTTGGGTTTGTGTCCTCAGTATTCTAACCAGGCTATAAAGAAAAGATGTCTGCCGTTTGAGTTGAAATGAGCACCTCAGAGGTCGACTGATGCCTGGGTTATACTAAACACTATCTTACAACAGTTTATTTCAGGTGGTCACAGACTTAAGAGAATGATGCTACGACCAGAAAACAAAAAGGACCTTTCGTTTACAACATGTCAATTGAACGAAAAAACTGACTTTAAGTTATGAATTAGCAAATAAAAAGTTAAAACATTCTGGAAACACGAGACTGTGATGTTTACATTAGCAAACTTTTGATTTTTCAGAAACTTTCCGAGGAGAAAACAGGACTGTCGTGATTTAAAATCGTTATTAATCCCCAAATTATTTACATTTTGCGCTTTTCTCACAGCAGCGCTTGTAGTGAACCCACTGCATGCTGGGAATTTATCTCACCCCTTCATTTCAAGTGTTGTCGCTGAAATGTACAGCCCTTCCTCTTGAAGAGTATTGGGACAGCCCTGAGCCTCTCGTGAGCGCTGTTTCAGATCCAGATTATTATTCCACATCCCTCACTTTTAGAGCATGTGAACAGCTATGGGAACATGCTGTTCTCTAATTAAATGTGTTTCTATTGCGTTATCGATATTTTTTCAAGAGAGACGAACGCAACGAGTGCTGTTTTTGTCATTATGCACTTTTAAAAACATACTTTTGACTGATGTTTTCCATTTCCTGTCAGTGCCATTCAATTTGATTTCACAACAACAATGTCCTTAAAGCACTGAACAAAATCAAAAGACAGTTGAATTAGACATTTCTTCTTCTTATACTATATTTTACCCAGTGCACCTTTACATTCTAAGTGTTTTCTAGATTCTGGAGTGAAGCCTAGAGGTTTGTAATGAACTCACTCCACGCTGCGTTAGAACAAAGGGCAGTAAACATTATACAGAGTGCATCTATTTTACTGTTTAGCCCCGTCTTTCTTTCTGAAGGCTGCTCTAACAGTAAAATCAGGTCAAAGCTTTCGAGCATCAGTAACAGTATATTTCTCTGGGATCTGCTGTAAATAATATCTGTCGACAAAGTGACACCTCAGACGTCTTTTTAACGCGTGGAGAGCTGCTGAGAAAGAAGAAAAGAAGCGTTCCACTGGGACTTTCCACTGTCTCTGATGCAGATATGAAGCTATAGGATCCACTTTATGACTGGGACAGGTTTAGGAATAGCACTTTTCATTTAAATTAGTTTCAGATTGGGTCTTGTTTCCAAATCTGGTTCATTCCATTGGTTTAATTGTGTATTGATCTCATTTTTGGAGAGCTGGATTGTCTCAGAAAATAAGCTTTTAGTCTGTAGTCGTTTTTTCTTGCAGGATATTCCCATCTTTTTTGTGTTTACTGAGGTGCAGTGTCGGCCCGAGGGTGTGAAGTGGTCCTGCAAGAGTAAAAAGAGAGGAGGAAGAGTCAGAGTTGGAGACGTCGAGGTTCTCTTTGAGAGTGATGAGGATGGACAGGATCAGGAGTAAGTCCATCAGGGGGACAGCTCAGGTCAGATGTTTAGGAGATAAAGTGAGAGAGGACGGACTGAGACGGTTTTGGACACGTTCAGAGGAAGGAGACGGGATATATCGGTCGAAGGAAGCAGGAGGAAAAGCAAAAAGAAGGATTTAGTGAAGGAGACTTGAAGGTAGAAAGGAGAAGAAGTGTGTAAGAATATAGTATGTTCAAATATAAGAATCTCTGGAGCATAAATGGAACACTTATTTTACAGAGAAACATAAAAAAGACTCATTTGTTGAGTTTTAAACAAAAATAATCAGCTGCACTTGTAACATCTCGTTGTGTAAAATGACAATTGTTTTAATATTTTCTTGAAGATTTAATGTTTTTCTGCTTGATCTATCTCTGTGACTGTACGTAATACTGATTATGTTGTATATCTGTTTAATATTCAGTCTGGTTGTACTCTGAATGTCCCCATCCTTGAAAAAGAGATCGTTATTTTAAGTCAATGCATCTTTTCTTGGATAAATAAAGGTTAAATAACAATAAAAATGGTTTAATACAGTGACTTCAAGGTGCCTCATCAGGTTTATAATCCTTACTAAACCAAGGACTGACCTATTTTATGTCATAACAAGACAGTATTTATATAGTTCCTCCATTAATGTCAAGTCTGTACTTTCTATTTCTCACTTTCAATTTATCACAGTTTTGTTTTTTCTCATCCTGACCTTTATCCTAACTTTTTGTGCAGCATTATTGAGTTTCAAAGTTGTTTTTTTCCCACACTTTTCCTTACCACTGACTGTATTTTTTAAGCATGTCACTAACTCAGCTCCTTTTGTCATATTTTGTAAACAATCCTCATCTGTGTCTTACCTTAACCTGAAGTGACTGGATTGGACTGAAGTTTAAATGATCTCAGCCAAACAGCACGTCTCTAAAAAAACCTCCTCTTCAAGAGTTAGATTTAGTTTCTGAGTTGGTGCCGAGCCTTTCTTACTCTCTGAGCAGATATTTCTTGAGGCTTGGAGCCACATGGTGCACAGACCCCTACAGTGAGCTGGGTACAACCTGCATAAATAAGTTGATATCAAGTGACCTAAAATTTGAATGCTGCTGCAGACACTTTCCAAAAACAAGTTTACTCACAACTTAAGTCACAATGGGAGCAGAGAGGAGATATTTCATTAAAGAAAAATAAACGATCACAACTAAAGCGGGTTATATTAAGCGTTGCAGTATTCATGGATATATCGAGAGTCTTTTCATAAATCATCTGACGGTAAATATTCTTAAAGCTGGTTATAATTTCTAAATAAGAGCCCAGGTAATTACTTTTCATCCTATAAGCCTTCAACATGAAATATGAGGAAGGCTTCTTGTGGGGAAATGAATTCATCTTCAGCGCGGAACATAAAGCTGCAGAGCACTTTTTTACAAGGTCATCTTTATGTCTTTATGATGTTTACTGATGAAGCAGAGAGGGTCACGTGACCAGCACGGCCCTCTCATCTCCAGATTATTCCTTCTTCAGACTTTAATAATTGGACTTTTTACCGTAAAACATTTAGATTCAAAACAGTCGAGTGTGTCTTGGATTTATTAACAACTGTAGGACTAACCTCTCCCCTGTCGCCGTTCCTCCAGTGGTCACTCGTGGTATTGCAGCAAAAAAAAATCCAAAGCAGCGTCAAAAAACCTGGAGTATGGCTCACAGGACACATACAACTTCTAAATAGTCAGTTTTTGTGCTGTTTATGGTCTATTTCATGTCTTATCATACTTTTTCTACAAAAAATAATCAAAACATTTGAATGAAACTTTGAAAATCCGCAGGTACCATCATCGATTTCCTGAAATTTCGCAATTTGTTGGTTAGAAAAGCTACGTGAGCATCCAGTTAATCCAATTTAAAGGTTTTTACCTCCAAATATGGATCCTGAAGCCCTCTCAAAAACAAAAAATACACCAAGCTTTGACAGAAGTACACTCCACTGTGACTCGCCAGAACCTGTCACGTCAAATTTACATCACCAAGAGGGACATTTATAGAATATTTATTAAAAGTGAGCAGTCCCGTGTGAGTTTTAATGTAGCGCTTGACTCCGTTAGTCTTTTAGTGGATATGAAGCTGGAAATTATACAGAGGGTTGCTTTAATAAACTCAATAAACATATAATTTTAATAAAACTTTCACAAATGAATACTCTGAGGTTGACCAGCATCACTTCAACAATGCAGCTTTCAATACTTCACCAGAATCAGACTGAATGAGCAGGAATAAAAGGAGTTATTGTTTTCTCCAACACAAGTTTCACAAGAATGATCTAATCCAGATTCAGAGAGACAACAGGGCTCCAGCAGAAGACCCTCTCAACTGTTGGGAAAATGGTTTAAACCCCAAATAGTACTTTATGATCCATCTACTGGGGGATTGTAATAGATGAGAACCTCTATTCAGGAACAGAAAACCTTGGAGCGCTCCCATTGGTCGACACTTGTCACATGACGTTCCAGGAAGTTTAATAGCTGCAGATAAAGTGTATTTTCAGCTGAGAGCTTTAAAACACAGATAAATACTGTCAATTCAATCACGTAATGTTTAACGAGGAGGAGATAATTGTCGTCCTGACGCTGAAGTCACAGCTAAGCTAACGCTAAACTCTAAACTTCAGTTTGGTCAAATGGATTAGTATTTTGGAGGAAAGATTGGTCTGGTTTTATTTTATTAATAAAAGAGAAGCAGGAGAGGTCTCTAGGCTGCTTTTGGAGGAGAGTAGAGTCTGAGACAGAGACAAAAAAAAGAAAATCAGGAAGTGGAGCTTTAATAAATTCAAATATTCTGATAAAATGTACCGTCTTGGGGCCCTTTACACAATTGCCTGATGTTTCTATGTCTTTATGTCTATATGACCCTGATGTTTCTTCATTACGTTCCATACTGTGATATCTCATGTTCCTTAAATGCAACCGAACTCTTTTTCATTTCAGATAATTTGGGATTTTTCAGAAGAGAGTTGTGAATTTAGAAGTAAATACAGATGCACATTTAAAACACATTTGAATGAAAAGACAAAATGGCGCAGACTCGTTCCATCAGAAGGCAGGGGGGTGGTGGTTTGTGAGTGGTCCAGGCTGCTCCTGATACTTGAGATCTTATAGTTATCAGGGGAACAATTAAAGTAGGCCAGACAAGGACCAGAGCCGGCTGCCGCAGACACAGCTCCTCCTCTTATATAACTGCACTACTTAAAGGCTTCAGAGCTACAAGAAAATGTGGTGAAGGCAGCAGTGCAGCTTCACAGATCCACATCTCTGAAATCCTTGAACATAAACCACTGCAGAAAGAGCTGAGATTACACCTGCATCTCTCCGTCTGGATCTGGGATTACACTCTTATTCTGACTAATGCAAATCCTGCCAAAAGATCAACTCCAAACTCCCGAAGCAGACGCATAAATCCAGGAGTATTTTGAACTGAACATTAATAGAGTACTTTAATAAACCACTGGTAAACTGTAGCTGTCTTGAGTAAATTGTGTATGGATTTAATTTTTGCTACAAAGACAAATAAAAAATCTGTTGAAATCCAACTAAAACTTGTTCAAATCTGACTAAAAACTGTAAAAATCCATCTAAAACCTGTTTAGATCCAAATAAAATGTGTTCAAAACTTATACCGGTTTAAATCCATCAAAAACCTGTTCAAATCCATTTAAAACTGGTTCAAATCCATCTAAACCCTGTTCAAATCCATCTAAAACTGGTTCAAATCCATCTAAAACTGGTTCAAATCCATCTAAAACCGGTTCAAATCCAACTAAAACATGTTCAAATCCATCTTGTAACCTTTAAATCAATTAAACCCTGTTCGAATCCAACTAAAACATGTTCAAATCCATCTAACCCTGTTCAAATCCATCTAACCCTGTTCAAATCCATCTAAAACCAGTTCAAATCCATCTAAAACCTGTTCAAATCCAACTAAAACCTGTTCAAATCCATCTAAACCCTGTTCAAATCCATCTAAAACCTGTTCAAATCCATCTAAAACCTGTTCAAATCCATCTAAACCCTGTTCAAATCCATCCAAAACATGTTCAAATCCGACTAAAACCATTTACCATAAAAAAAGGAAATAAATTTTCAAGATAACGTTTGTCAGACTCAAATGAAGATGAAATCTTCCAAGTGTCACCATCTTCAGCCCCTGAAATCATTCTTCTTAACCATCGTGGCCCCTCACCTCTTTGAGTTTGACACCACTGGACTAAGACTATATCCTGAACAACATGGACCATCCCCTGCATTCTGTTTCATCATAAAACATGAAATAGTGTCTGCTTTTGCTCACAATAACATTTATTTATTAATTGACAGCCACTCAGTTTTAATTCTTTTGATGAATAATTTTTGTCATAGTTTTTGTGAACGACATATTTTTGCAAATAAAAACGAAATGAAATAAAAAGTCATTAATGAGAACAGCTTTCAAATATCACACTATGTTAACGCTTAGGAGCTCAATACCAGCCGTAAGGGGTTAGGTAGTTTCATTTCATTCAGAGAGAAATTATTATAGAAGAAAAAATACATAAATAAAATTGAAAATTCAAAAGTCTGGACCAAACATTTCAGGAGTGAGATGTTGCCTTGTTTGTTTTCCTTCAAAATCCAAACCAGACCCTTAAAGAGCTGTAGAAATCTTTTATTTTATCTGCCAAAAAGGACAAATAAGATATAGATTTTGAACGAGGTTGTGTGCCAGGACTGAAAATGAAGCTGGAGAGTAACTTCTAACTCCCTTCGGCACCCGACACATCAGCATTTCTTACTAAATAACATAAATAACAATGAACAGCCATATGTTCTTTATGAAACTGCAGTTTATATGGCACTGAGGGTAAACTTTCCTTCACAGTGAAAACAATAAACTACGATAAACTCTCCACTTTTCATTCACACCGACTAAAAACAGTTCCATATGCCACAGTTAGCACATAGGTTTGTCCCACGCCTGAGTGAATATAAAACAAAACATCTTACAAACCTATTAATAAAGATGGCATTCTCATTCCCCGCAGCAAACTTTAAATGAAACCTACGCGCCGAGTTCTGAGGAGCTTCCAGAGGCCATTTGAATTGTAGAACGATGGGAAATGGAAAAGCAATCTTCCACAGCTGCACGGAGAAATAACTGCAGCAGAATAACTTCCAGACCATCAGCTGACGGACCTGTAAAAGTTATGACCGGAGGCCGTTCAGACGCACACGCTTTAACAAAAAAAAGAACTGTGTGAGCACGTGTTGAGAGAAACTAGGCTGAAAAAGGAGAAACAGACGAGTAATGTCACCGTTCTCACCCGGGCCGCCAGTTTGAAGATAGTTAATTTATACCTGGGCTTCTCTACGATGAAGGAGACATGCATTTCTGCGCTCAAACTGGACAGCTCATCTTCTTTTGTTGGATTTGAACAGGTTTTAGTCAGATTTGAACAGGTTTTAGTTGATTTTGAAGAGGTTTTGGCTGGATTTGACTAAGTTTTAGTTGGATTTAAATACATTTTAGTCAGATTTAAACAGGTCTAAGTTGGATTTGATTAGGTTTTACTGGGAATTGAAGAGCTTTTAGTAAGATTTTAACAGGTTTTGGCTGGATTTGACTAGGTTTTAGTTGGATTTGAACAAGTTTAGTTGAATTTGAATAGGTTTTAGTGGGATTTGAACAGGTTTTAGTCAGATTTAAACAGGTTTAACTTGGATTTGATTAGGTTTTACTTGGAATTGAACAGGTTCTAGTCGGATTTCAACAGGTTTTAGTCAGATTTGAACAGGTTTTAGTTGATTTTGAAGAGGTTTTGGCAGGATTTGACTAAGTTTTAGTTGGATTTGAGCAGGTTTAGTTGAATTTGAATAGGTTTTAGTGGGATTTGAACAGGCTTTAGTCAGATTTAAACAGGTTTAACTTGGATTTGATTAGGTTTTACTTGGAATTGAACAGGTTCTAGTCGGATTTCAACAGGTTTTAGTCAGATCTGAACAGGTTTTAGTTGATTTTGAAGAGGTTTTGGCAGGATTTGACTAAGTTTTAGTTGGATTTGAGCAGGTTTAGTTGAATTTGAATAGGTTTTAGTGGGATTTGAACAGGCTTTAGTCAGATTTAAACAGGTTTAACTTGGATTTGATTAGGTTTTACTAGGAATTGAACAGGTTCTAGTCGGATTTCAACAGGTTTTAGTCAGATCTGAACAGGTTTTAGATAGATTTGAACAGGTTTTAGTCAGATTTCAACAGGTTTTGGTTGGATTTGAACAGGTTTTAGTTAGATTTGAACATGTTTAGTCTTTAGGACATTAGTGTTAACCAATGTTTTAACCAAATTTTCCAGGAGTGAGCTGTGATTGGCCAAAGAACATTCTCTTTCATTAAAATCCTTGATAATAATACCTAGATTATTCCTATTACATTGTGCTGTTAGATTTTTTCAGAAACCCATAGCTACTCATTGTTTAAACAAAATTCAGTTTGAGTGAATGAAAAAAGTTCTGTTTTACCTGTCCACACATTCGGCTGTGAAGGAAGAGCTGAAAACCTTTCTGAACTTTCAAAAAGGTCTTTTCCTCGACAAAGGCTTCATGAACAGAAAACAAAAACCCACAACATTTTCAGAAATCCCTGCCTCAAAACCCTGGACATGAAAAAGACAAAAAGAAGACATTTATTTTCATAATCTTTTAATATTAAATCTATACTTCTAAATAAACATCAGATTTTACTATTTACATCTTCATCTATTCATAGCTTTGTTTAGCAATGATTGTCACAGGCAGCTTTGCACAAATGTAAATGAAACTGCAGTTCCCTTCAGTCTTTACGCTCTCGTTCACGTTCTCTCAGTGACAGTGAGTATAAATGGACGGGGGGAAGGTCCGCTCAACAAAAACACCAATCTTTGTAAAGTAGTGATTGACAGGAGTAAAGGCCCGTCTCCTCTTGATTTGCCGAGTATTAAAGTGACATTTATTCAACTCAGGGGCTTGGATTTGGACATAAAATCTGAAATAGAGGCCTTTACTGTGCTTTGGAGGAAGTGTGTAATGAAAACTGACACGAAAATATATATTATCTGATGCATTTCTGATCAAAAATGTCACCAGCAAAACCTTCGCTTCAAATCACAAAGTCTCTTTTTCTGTAATGAGCATTATTTTAGTGTTTTATAGTGTTTTACCGAATACCCTTCTCTGTTTATCCACGACGTCTGTGATAAAACAGCTCAAGTATCTATTGGCAGACATTGTATTGATAACATTCTGATCATTTATCCTTTATAATTCATCATTTATCATCACAATAAAGTGTTTGTTTTCCTCATTAACTCATTCTGGTTCCTCTCAGTCACGTTATGTAGAATAAAGAATAGTGTTGCTGTATCTCTGTGTCCTAAATGTTACTGTAATATGACGTATTTAATGCATTTTTTAGCCCGCCCACCCATTATCACCAGCCGTCACTGAATATTACAGAGCTGCCCATGTTACTTTAAACTGTTGAGACCTATTTTTATATTTACAATGAGACTGGTTTAAAATAAAAAGTGCACTAGCAAATCAAACGTAGGCTGGTGCTTTTTGGAGTGAAGTGAATTATTAAATCAGGAATAAACCGTCTGTGGACCTCTACAGCCTTGGGTCAGGGCTTCATGTTGAACTATGATCTAGAAAAGCACAAACAGCATGGCTCTGGATGGACCGCAGCAGCAGCTCTGACACTAATTACCCTCCTCCATCTTTGATTTTCTCTTGGAGCTTTTGGGTTTGGGGTTTTCTGGGTCCACGGGTTCTGGGGAGCCGGGCAGGTCGCTGGGCGGACTCGGGGCTTTCTCCACATCTGCCTCTGGCTCCGGGGGCATCGAGGGGCTTTTGGAGACTCCTGGAACAAAACAAAACAAAACAACAGACCTCATAGTTTATGCCTTTTTACGCCTACAGTAGTTTAAATTTAAGAAACAAATACACGGGAAGTCCATTGTGAAATAAACCCAAGTAGATTTGTTTCAGAAGCTGTCTCTGTGAAATTTTAGTTCAAACAATTGTCAAAGAGTGGATTTAAAGCCACATGTTTGCCTATAATTGTCCTCCTTTTGCTCTAATGTTTTATATTACGAAATTATATTGAGTCTCTTAGGTGTTTGCTCTTTTTCTAAACAAATAAAACAAAACAAAAAGTTACACACCTTCTTTACATTTTATTGGATTATGACCTGGATGATCGAGAATAATCACACACACAACGAAATACGTGAGATCTAACTTGTTCTTTATAATTGTTACTGTTATTGCGGCCGTTATAATGCACTCTAACAATTATTTTAGTCTATATTAGGTGTATTTTTTAAGTACTTGGTTATATTATGGCAATAGATTACATGACTAATTCCACAGCAGTCATTTTTTATTCAATTACTAAGTGTTAAACAACTGTGCACTGACTTGGATATATATATTTGACTTTTTCTCATGATAAATCACACAATGGTTCCTTTATTTATAAATTAGCTGCACTCATAATGGTATTATAAAACCATCTTTTTTAGTATCATTATAATAAAGCACTAACTGTACAACCTGCTCCTAAACTGCAGCAGTGTTTTGAGCCATTATTGTTAAATTATACGCCTTTGTTGTTCACATTATATTCGAGTTGTAGGTGTATAAGCAGACATTTATGTTAGTATGTAGGAAAACACAGCTCTTTCTGGAATAACAGCTCTCATATCCACTTATGTCCTGGAGCTGCAAGCCTCTACAATCATTTCAAAGCAGCCTTAAGTTATTAGCTTACCTGTGTGTCATTTTCCACTCTGCCGTTTTTCCTTTGTTGCCAAAAATACATATACCAGCGAGAGGTTAGCTGCTTTTTCATGTGCTGCAGTTTGCCTGAGCACATACAGTATATATTCAATTAATTACAGCAGGAGGCAACACTGGCGCTACACAGGGAAGAGATATTTAAAGATCTTTAATAAGCATCTGGAGTAACCATCAGTCACTCAGAGAATCATCAGAGTCACTGTGAAAGTGAAATAAAAGTCAGACTGTGTGATTCTCTGTTGGATCTGAGCCCTTCACATTTAAAAACCAATAGAACAAAGAGAGATCTGAGATTTACTGAGCTTTAAAGGTGCTTTTTGTAAATATTGTTGTATTCAGTTGATCATAGTAGGACACATTAGTCAAAGTATATATGTATGTATGTGTATAATAATGTCAATATACATTATTTTTGTATTTCCTGAAACGTAGATGCACACAGGTCTAAATACTAATTACATGTATTGTCTTGTAACAGATTATATTATTACATATAGAAAATAAATAAACATACAGCTAATTTTGGAGTCTTAACATTGTGGTACGCTGATATTTTGTCATCATCAACGCTAAAATTAAAATAAATCAGTGCATATAGACATAGAAGATGTTAAATCTTGAACTAAAATGACTACAAATGTAATTAATATGTGTTTCAGTGTAAGGTCTTATTGAAAACACTCTTATTTTGACTCTGGGCAAACTGAATTAACTCACAAACATAACAATGAATCTGTGAATAATCAAAAACAAGCTATTTCCTGATTTTCAGAAACGATGAAACAGGAAATCCATAAGTGACCTCTTTTTTGTTTTTTGCTTTGAAAATGAAAAGTTAAAAATGAAAAAAAGCTGTTATTTGAATAAATTTTACGTTAATAAACTAAAATTAAATAATGAAATATAATAAGATGTGTTATATTGTCATATCACAGGACTGTAGGTCAGTTTTATCCTTTTACTAAACACATACGCTTATTAATATTAATAATTACAGTCTTGTGATAGTTTTAAAAAGAAAAGAAAAAGGTTGTGTAATGTCTGAAAACTATTTAGGGTTAGAGGTCTACTCACTACACTCCCGTCCTTCAAAGTAAAGCTTCAGTGTGGTTTTCAGTTTGTCCGGTCTCAGATCCAGTCTGTGTTATTACTGACCTGTCGGCAGCTGGAGGTTTTTGTTGTAGCTCGCAGCAGAAGACATGGCCTGACCCAGGGCTTGGTTCGTGCCCAGAGCAGCTCCGGAGGTTTTGGCGACTGATCCTGAGCTGGGTTTAGATTTGGAGTCCTTTGCCGGTTTAGTCCACACCAGACTTTCTGTGACCTGAAGGGCTGCCCCCATCTTCTGAGCCATGTCGATCAGCTGGACAACAAAATAAACAAAGACTTTAAATTAAGGCTTCAGCACAAAGAAAGAGTACAACCTGATGTCCGACAGTACCTCGGGGTCAAACTCGAAATTACTGCTGCTGTCTCGGAGCAGGTTGACTTTCCTCTCCATCTCCTGGTACTGCTCCAGAGCTCCCTTCTTGTCTCCGTGATTGTAGAGGAAGATGGCAAAGTTCAAGTTGACCAGAGGGTTGGATCTGCAGCAAAATCAACGAAGGACAGGGTTTCAGTGCCGTGTCAGGCCTGGCTAGCTATTTTAATTCTTTTTTTCTATTCTAAACAAAGAATAAGTCTGGTCCTTGTGGCTTTGAGTTGGATTCTCAGAAGGCAGGACCAATGGAGGCTGAATCTATCAAACATTAGTATTAAGACACTCCACTAAACGCCTTCAGGTCCAGTGTTATCTCCTGGTTTATTTATGCTTCTGATAGTAGCTATGTCCCTCAGATGGGAACAAAAAGAGCATGTTTTTGCCTCAAATCCTTTTAATATTTCCTTTAGATCAGACTACGCCGCTCTTTAAATCAAATAAACCACGTCTCAAACACATCTATGGGTCTGAGCTCTTTCTACGTGAGCTTCTGTTGGAGAATTTGTTAATTAAAGTTGTTTAACAGGATTTCTATCGAGTGGAAGGGATGTCAGGCACACTTTGAGAAGAAAATAGGTTCTCAAAACATTAAGAATATAACGTCAGCTACAATGACAAAGCATATTAAGTCTGTAAACATTGACCTGTCCTCCATTTTCATCATTCTTTTTGCAATACTTTTATTTACAAATGATGACAGAGAATCCTCAATGTGTCAATGTGTCTCTGCAGAGGCTCCTTTTACAGTTTAACCTCAGGAATACTATAATCAGACTGGAGTAGGGCCTATAGAGACATGTTATTACTAATATAAAAACAACAGAAACTTTAAATGCACTGTTTTTAGTCACTATAACTATGAAACGGTCAGCTTCTGGAGGCTTCTGCTGTAACGTAATGATAAAAATAAATACATACAAAACATAAAACAACGTCATCTGTGTCTTATGTATTTTTAAACCCAACTAATATCTATTTTCTGCATTTCCCTCCTCATTTTGCTCTTCTTCATGTGTTTAATTGGCCGTAACTTTCTACATTTGGTGTGAAACTCTCTTTACAAACGAACCAGACCTTCCTTCAGAAACCAAAGAGCAGCTGTTTGGTCCTAACCACAGTCTGCTGGAGTTTTCACATCTGAAGATTTGCTTCAGATCAAACGGGAAAGTCCAAAAGTCCAGACTTCACGTGAGTGTGTTTGAAGCTCTTACTGGTCTAGCGTCGCAGCTTGTTCATACGCTCGGGCCGCGTTCTCTGGATCCTCTAAGTTTGTCAGAGCCACTGTTGAAAGTAAGGAGAAGCTGTCAGGAAAGAGTGTACATTACCACCACTACTACTACTACTCCTTAGTATGAAATCATTCTCTTAAATCTCGTACCTGCCAGCAGCATGTAGAGCTCCCCCATCCGCGGGTGGAGATTGATGGCCGCGCTGAGGAAGTGAAAGGCCGAGGCGTACTGCTGCATGGTCAGATGAACCAGCCCAAGGTTGTACAAGACTTTCCAGTCAAAAGGAGACAGGTAGTGGGCCCGCTTTAGGCAGCTGATGGCCTGTGGGAAATGAAGTTAGAGAAGAGATAAAGGATGAACTGACCGGCAAGAAATGAATAATATATACAGTATCGTGATGAATAACAGAAAAGAGGACTGTAGCGCTGAAATATGAAGTAAATTAAACAGCGACGAAGGGGAATTTAGAGGTTAAATGCCTTCACATTGCAGTAAATGTGCTTTAAAAACATGGTAACTATCTGTGGGGGACTCATTTAAACTTATTTATTTGAGCTAAAGATATGACACTGAGGTTTCTTTAAGAGAGCAGTACAATGTCTTCAAACTTAAAAACTAGACACCATCAAATGAATAGCTTAAATAGAGTAGCATAGTTCAATACACGCCGGTAAATGAATAGTCCCCATCTTTGTATGCATTTTATTTCTCCTCAGTGCCTATGTGTGTGGGTTTTGCTGCTGCTAAACTGAAGCACAAGCATGTTTTTGAGCATTAAATTCATGAGTACAGACATCAATTTACGTAAAAGGTTAAATGCACATTAAGTTTTCTATAAGCATTTTTTGTGTTATCTGGTTTATTAGTAAAATAAAAACAACTAAAACAGCCTTTCTTTCTTTAAAATCCACCCATAAATTCTAATAAACCGAAAACCGGGAGCAAAAAACCAAGGTACATATTGAACTATGAACTAGCTGTATTGTTGCATCTCTTAAAGCCTAAATATTTGCCTGCTTTTGCTCTTTCAACCATTAGGATGACTAAACATACTTTAAGTGGTTCAAAGTGGACATTATGGTAGTTTTGTACAGAAAAGTACTTGTAAATGTGTTTATTTGGGATGCTTAACCTACCCTTACACCATTACATGGACGTTTTGATTGTATAAAGAACCCACACTTATCTGTGTTTGTATATTCCCACACAAACCCAGTTAACAATTACTCACAGCCACATATTTCTTTTTGCCAAAGAAGCACATGCCAATGTTGTTCCAGAGAGGGGGGCTCTCGGGAACAGCTCCCGCCGCCACACGATACTTGTTCATGGCCACATCAAAGTCTCCGTGGGTCTGCATCATGCTGCCTGCAGCCAGGATGGCCTGCAAATCAAAACAATCATTAAAGAGATATTAGAGGGTCACGCATACTTTAGAAGAGAGGATGATGAAAGGCAGGCTGTGCCACATGACAGTGAATCATCTCAAACAGTCCACTCCTGGCACATCGTCACTGTGATTGTTAGCAGCGCTCACATACCTTATAATTGCTGGGGTCAAAAGTGAGGGCATTTCCAAGATGCTCAAAGGCTTTCTGGTATTTCCCAAGCTGGCAAGAAAATGAACACATGATTATATTCTAATACTAGGCTTTCAGGAAACTTTAATAAGCCACAAATACATAAAAGTGTATTCAATAAAAATGTATATAGCACCATGTTACATGCTCTGGTTAAACAACCCTGAAACTCAGAGTTACAGGTTGAAAAAGGGTTTTCTATGATTGTCCTGAATGTGTGACACTGTCTCACTGTACGATTAACAACCAGTGAGTAAATGATTCATTTACTGCTCGTCCTCGACAGACACAATCACAGTTTGACGGTGGCTTTACCAGCAGGTAAAATAGTCTGGGTACCTGTAAATACAACAGCCCAAGTGTGGCCAAGAGTTCAGTGTTCTCTGGTGAAAATCTGAATTAGGAAAAAGAAAAATGAAATTAAAAAAGGCTTTTTTTTAAAACAATAATTAAATGTAACTTCAGCTCTTATTCCTGAGAAAACATAATAATATGCACTGATTATTCAAATGGGGTTTGATTCAGCATAATTGTAGAAAATTAATTAAGACCTGTGGGGAGATGCAAATGCTTAAAGAAATATGACAGAATAAAGCAGTATTGATTTAGAAATGAGGCTCACAGTGGTACGTCTCATTAAAGGGAACATCAGCATTAGGCCACTTGATTAATTCATTTAACCCCAACAGGAGGCAGCCATAATGAACCCTAATTAAGACATTGGTGTCATTTACTTATTGACAGTATCCAGAGGAATTTAAACATTTAAAATCTGAATAAAAGTGGAAATGATGAGATTTACACTAAAACCTTTTCTCAGTGAGTTATCAATTCATAAAATACTCTACAAGTACCACCTACTTTTCTGTACTTCTTTTAAATGTCTTAAACAAGAACTAAATTAGAACTAAGCCTATGATTAAACCAGAGCTAAAAATGATTGTTTAAAATAAGTCTAAAAACAGGTCTAAAGTGATCCTTGTTGAATAAGGTTTAAGTGTTTTTTATTGGACTTTTATAGGTTTAAAGTGGTTTTAGTTTGAACAGGTTTTAGGGCATTTTAGTCGGTCTTTGAAAGGGTTTTAATGGTTGTACTTGAACTTAACAGGTTTAATGTTATTTTACCTGGACTTTAACTTAACTAATTAGACATTAACATTAATTTAGATGGTTTTTGTTTGACTTTTATTGCCTCAAGTGGCTTAAGTTGGTTTATAGTTGTATCATAAACCAAATGGCCTTCCTCTGGTGGACGATAAAAGGTGTTAAAAAATTCGTTTCTGATGACATTAATACCCAAAAACTCCAATATACTCACTCCACGGCTCTCTTATACACATCGATGGCCTTGTCCGTCTCCCCGTCCTGCAGATGAACCTTCCCGAGCATCATGAACGTCCTGTCGTGTTTGTTTATCTGAAGGGCTATGTTCAGGTGCTCTTCTGCCTGAAAGGAACAAAAGTGATCTGTTGTGAATAGTAATAAATGCACTGTACATGTTGCATAAAGTGAGCATACTTACGTGCTTTAAGTCTTTAATAAAGAAGTAGCACACCCCCAGATTGTGGCTGATCTCCTGAGATGAGGAAAAGTCTGTTTATAAAGTGTAGCATAATCGATGGTTGGCTGTTGTGTAAACCTAATATTCACAAATGAATAAAAAGACAATGTTTACCCAGTCTTTACTGTTGAGTTTGGCAGCTTCATGGTAGAACTCAATCGCTGCTTTGTGCTTTCCCAAGAGAAATCTAAAGAACAATAATCAATGTGAAAAACAGCCCAACTTCATTACATTTCGGTGTATTTCGACGCAGAAAGAGGCCACATTTACTCTCCCCAGAGACTCATCTGAGGTCACCACTGGCTCAAAGCTCAGCCCTTATCTTTCACGGTATATTTTCCTCCCCTATGTCTTCTGAGCTAAAGGAGACAGCGGCCCGAGGGCAGTGGACTCACAGTGATCTGGCCACTTGCTTGAGATTGTCAGCACTGCCGGGATTAAGGATGGCGCAGCTCTGAAACAGCTCCAGGGACTGTTGGATCTTGCCCTCCAGACGTAAGATTAGCGCTGTGGCAAGAAAAAAAAGCACATTAAAGGCACAGTGTGGGGTCCACAGAGAAGATTTAGTCGACTTAACAATGTGTGGAAGAGTTTTAACATTCACATTCACACTTGTACAGCTAGTCAACATATAAAGCACTTGGACAACATAGAGCCTCACCTTGAACATAGATGGCATATTCACACATTCCATTGGTTTCCTGTAGTTGTTCTTTGATAATCATCTGCATCAACAGAATAACAAAACTATTTGTAAATGTTGTGTTGTGTGGGAGAACAATACATTTGGGCCTAATCCAATGAGATCGCAGGACTGACACTAAACTCAGAGCTAGAGAAGTTTAAGGTAAGCTCTAAACTTTGGTTTGGTGTAATGTATTAGTAGTTTGTGGAGGGAAAATTGGTCCGGTTTTACTTTTTTAATAAAAGAAAAGCAGGAAAGCTCCCTAGGGCGGCTGTTGAGGGAGAGATGTGGTGTTGAGAACGGGACGGCAAAAAGAAAATGGAGTAGTGGAGCTTTTTCCTCGCTGCTAATTAGCTACTCACAGTCGATATGTAGGTATTTACTTGTGTTTTACAATGATTTTTTAAAAACACAGCAGAATGTTGTGGCTAGCTTTAAATAAGTTCATAATTGTTGTGTTGTTACTCTTTTTCAAACATGATTTCGTTTTGTCCTATGCCTCAGCTTTACACAAACAACAGCAGTCTTTTATCTGAAGACGGTTTGCACATACGTCTCTAATGCAGTTAATGTTACACACACCTTTAGCTCCTGCAGTCTTAAAAAATCACATAGTGGCCACTAAATGAATTTAATTACATTTTCTCCTCTTGGATTTTAGGAAAAAGTCTCATTTTACATGTTTATTATGGCACTGGAGCAAAATCAGCTGTGCAATAATAAATCAAACCATTGAAAAAATAAAGTAAATGTAAAAAAAAGACACAGATTTCTTTACCTTACACGTGTCATAGTCTTTGCGGATATAGTACTGATGGATGAGCCAGTTTCTCCTCTCCACAATGGGAAGGTCTGGAGCTAAAGGACAGAACATAACAATATCAACATTAACATTTTAGACATGTTTCTGCTTTTGTTAAGTCTCTAAACAGTTGTAAGACTTTTTTCATATTTTAATGAAAAGAATGAACTGGGGGAGATTTTCAGTTTGTTAGCGCAGATGGTTCAGGTCGACATGACTTATGCAAAGCTATATTTACACATTTATGTACTCTTTTTGACAGCTGAGTAAATAAAAACAAGAGCAGCCTCAGTCGAGAGTCTTTGAAGCGACAGAAACATGGAAGGTAACATTTCAACTGAAAACTAAAAAGGGCTAAACTATCAATTCACTGGCTCTTCTGTAAATGTCACTGGTGGAAGTGCTCTGTTAAAACCACAGCTGTTTTTTATCGTCCGAGCGCGCTGACATACTCTTCTTGTTGCCAGGGCAACAGTGTCTGCTGTAGCCAGGTGCTGGTGACAGAAGTGAGGTGTACAGATAGACTGGAGGAATGAGCATCACAATCCAGAGCTTAGAGAGAGGAACAGCAGCACAGTGCTCCAACTCTGCTTCCCACTGGAGAACATCATCATTTCACAAAGAAACAAACTTAATTCCAATTGGAAGGAGTCTGATTCTGGTAATCCTGTTATCTTGCACCTACTACCTTCCTCCCAGGCTAAAAATAGGATGTGAGGCGATGTGTGAAGAAGCAGTAGGCTTTGAGGCTGCCACTGACTCTGGCAGTATCATTAATGAAGTGTCTGTGTGAGAATACAGTGTGAATTACACTAAAGCTGCCTTCTGTTTTTATCTGTCAGCTCTTCAAGAACTGCTCTGTTCATTCTCTGCCAGAACCCGAGTCTGTTCCAACTCCTTCACCAAAATCCTCTCGATGGCCAAGTGTGAGCCGGCATGAGCTCCACACGTTTGCCTTGTCAAGATCTGAAATGGCCCTATTTGTAGCGACATAATCGGCTTTGTCCTGCTGAGAAGGCAATAATATTCTTGTCTGTGGGTTTCAGCTGTGGCCCCGTGGTGCTCCTGTGACACATACAAACCAGGAAGATTTGGAAAGAAGGAACAGCGTATGTGTGTGTCGGGCTGACAACAGCGGAAAGGAGAAAGAGGAGCGCAGCATGAGGTGCCCTAAATATGATTATGTGAAGAACTTTATCCCAAACATGGAAGGATTCTCATTGTTATATTTGATCTGACTAATGCTAACACACTTCTGCCTTCCATGTGCTGCAACCGTCTGCTAAAAGGGGATAAGAGCAGAGGAGAGTCCTGCTGAGATCAAAAGACACATGGGGAGAATATCATGAAAAATAGGATTTCAATTATTCCTGAACTTTTTCCCCTAAAAGTTCTGCTCAAAGGAGTTTTTAAATTGGACAGAGCAAGGCACATCACTGCAAAGTTTAGCTTTAAGTGTAATTCATACCACAATATCTGTCACATAGCTTTGTTGACAATTTATATTCAAAAACACTGAAGGAGACAGCCAAATGAAACTGACTCTCAGCAGCAGGATTAGAATTCAACTGTACTGCTTCGAGAAACTACGTAATTCCTATTAATACTAAATCAGAGCAATGTTTACTAAATACAACAAAGATTATAGTGAAGCAGCAAAGGTTCCACAGAGCAGTAGCACATGGTTCAGCCTCAGCCTCATCACTGAATAAGCCTCAAAGCAACAGCGTATAGAAGGACAAGAGTGACCTCTGCAGGACAAATTCTGTATTATGAATGTTTTGCATATGTGCAGGGGGTTTATGCTGCAGTGTGGTGAGACTACCTTTAGGTGCACGTCTTTTCTTGGGCTCAGCAGTGACAGGAGGCTGAAAGATAAAAAACAAACGTCAGACACTTTTGAAATACATTACATCACACAACATCTACCATTAACTGTAAGTGAAATTAAAAATTAAATAAGAACAGAAAATGTTATTGACAGTCTCTTTCTTAGGCTCCCTTCTGTAAGATTTTTGAACGTAGTAAATACCCATAACAAGAACAAACCACGGGCATAATAAAAGTCTGCAGCTGTTGTATATGTAGTAATCTGACAAATAATACATTTCATACAAACATGAGAGCTGTTGACACCTGCAAACCATGTATATAACACCCCACAAGTGTTATAACTATTACTTTTGCGGTTATTTTTATATGGCTGCATTTCTATAACCTTTTCTACCTTTATGTGCATTCAAAGCACTTCACATCAAGCATCCATTCACCCATTCACACACAAGCACTCTCATATTCAAACACCACAAAAGGAGCAGGGATCGAACTGCCAACCCTTGGGACGACCCTCAGTCCCACCTGAGCCACTGTCGCTCACAGTTATCAGACAGAAAAATCTTCTGTAGAAACCTCCAACATAAGTAATAGTAAAAAAAATAATAATAATTTGAAGTTATATTTGATCTGTTATGACTTTATCACTGTCATCGCATATTCCCACACACTCATATAAAATCCCTGCATGCATCAGTATTGCTTTTGTCACTCAAGCAGTTATTTAATTAAAACTGTGCATTGTTATTACATCTGTGGGCACTTAATGTGTTCATGGGTCTAACACAATCCCTTCAGATGTTGTCCTGGAAACATCTATTGCATCTATTGTCCATCCTGAGAGTTTTCCCTCAGCCTGTTGTAAGGTTGAAGGGCAGGGGTGTTGTCTTGTCTGTAAATCACTTTGAGGCAACCGTTGATGTGATTTTGCGCTACAGAAATAAAATTATTTTCCTGTTCGCTATACTTTGAAATAAATCAATAAATGCCTTTGAAGTACATAACAAAATTTAGAACAAACCTTTCTAAATGACTGAGTGTGTAATTCATTTAGAAAACGTGGAGTGACGCTAGTGCAGGTTACGCATGCGCACATCCTAACTTTTTTAAAATCATTTTCAGATACCCTTCACTTGTGGCTTTTTGTGGAACAGAGCCAGACACATATTTACTACACTGTAAAACCTGATATTATATTATTATACTCTTTAAAATCTTACGTGACAGCGGTGAAGTCGGTGCTGTTTATTTGTAGAATAAAGATAAAGCATTTGAGGAAGAGGCGCTTATTGATGATATAAGCTAATATTATGATCTTTTTACCAAGAACACACATATCTTATGATTGTTTACTCTGCTCTCGTATAGTCCTGCTGACATTGTGGTCTATTAGCCCGACTACATGTTGTCTTTGGATAACGTAAAGGTTAATCAACTTATCCTCGACTTAGGCTGGTTTAGCCAAGATGCTAACGCTACAACGCCTCAACACGGGCCGCTACAGTAAATAATTCTAACTGAAACGGGACAGGTGTGTTCAGCAGGTGCCCCTCCGTGTCCCTGAAGCCTGGCTACATCCTAAAGTCAGTGTTACCTGCAGAAAAGGAGTTTTAGCTTTGCACTCACCGCCGCGCTGCTCTCCTCGTCCGCCATCTTGGGACTGGAGTGATCAACACTAGAAGCTGTTGCCATGGAGACCGGAAGAGGCCGCGTGCTGAAGACCGTTACATGCGTGGTACAGATCGTTTAGTTTTATTTCCCTGATTATAAATTAACTTAGTGCCTTCTGACACAAATTGGTTGGGCAAAAAAAGCAAACAACAAGCTTGCTGCTCAAAGATAAACAATTAAGGAATAGAGAGGAGATAAGAATCTAAAAATATTGGTCACTTTCTAAATAATGAAAGTATAGTGCATCTATGCAACTTTATGCCGATGCACAAAGCGAATCTGAGACTCTTTCCATCCCTAATATACTGTAAAACTGTTGGAGGATCTGGTCTCTTCCATGAGACCAGAATGTGTTTTTTTTTGCTTCTGCCATCGCATGTAATACCACCTTTTTCTGAGATTGGTTTAAACCACAGCTTGCTATTGATTTTATGTTCCTCAACAAAGGTAGCATTGCACTCTCATTTCAAATTTCTACACACTAAGTTTTAATGAAGACATAGTTTTACTGCTGACAATTTATGAATCAAAAGGCAATACTGAGGATTTTCTTGTGAATGTGCAATATTTCTCAACGCTGTGGCTGGTACTGTGCAAATGTAAGCATCCTAAAATCTGTCAGTGATCAACCCGAGAGCTCTTGATAAAGCAGGCCTATATTTTAATGTTTAAATACATGCAGTTTCTTTATGGGGGTTGCTACACACGATCAGTTTGGTGAAGTTTTTACACTGGGGACCCTTGCTTCAGACCAGTAGAGACTGGGTCTGTGGCTGGTGCTGTTCCCCGGGGGATTTAAACCCCTAATGCCCCACATCAAAGACAGGTGCACCTTTCCACCACAGAGGAGTTAGGTAAAAGCCTAAATATAAGCACAATTAACTAAGTAAAGCCTTAAGAACTACAAATTTACAGACATGATTGACCCAGTGACAATTATCTGGACAAACAGTAAGGATTTCTACACTTTATACTGTATGTAGGCACATGTTTTTGTGGCATATGACAGATACATTTCTCAATATAACATGAAATTACAGCCACAAAACTGAGCAAAAGCAAGAGCATTTAAACTGCTCACATTTAAATATTGCACACATTGTAAATACTAAGTGCTAGACTTGAAACTTTGTAATATGCAAAGTTTTATTAGATCTGGGGGCAATGATAAGACAGAAAGAAAAAATGAGGAACTCTCTGAAACTCCAAATAATATTCAGTAACAATCTTTTAGGTTTCTGTTTACCCCAAACTCTCTGTTGCGGCCTTTATAAGAAGTATTATGGTGCATATACTGCTTTATAGTGTAATAAATGATAATTTGTTGTATGGGTCTATTGGGTTTGTCTGTTGAGCCCATCCCACGTCACTGATTTTTAGACGTAGAAGGTTCTTTCTCAGTAGGTGTGTGCAGCAGGTGTTTCCTCAACAGAGGCGGCGAAAGAGGAAGTTGCCTCAGTACGATTAGAGACGCACCATCCCTCAGCCACTCTACTCCACAAAAGCACAACAACTCATTTAAACAAGTTAATTAAAGCCAGAATAATAGAATAAACCGATAAACTGTAGTAATTTTGTAGTAATTTTATGCTGTTACGTATCTACCTCATTATGTAACAGGAAAAAACAGAACACAAAAATACTGTTCTTCAGGTCTGGGGAGAACCCGGTCTGGGCAGGACTTGGGTGGCTGCGGTGGTGCGTTCACTGGACTGCGACTGTGACGGGTGGAACTTTCTCTGACATGTCTTTGTCAAACAGCTGGTGTCTTTACTTCAGAAACAGCTCGACTAAAGACGACACATGGGAGTCGTGAGTCACATTTGACATGACGTTATTAGTTTTATTTTCCTTGTAGTCAGATATTATGTCAGATTTAGCATATATCACTAGTTTTATTTTAACCGTCACAGTAATGTATGAGATAGAAGAGTTTCTGATTTTGTTGTAATGATGTAGTGTCATTTAAAGGCCTAGTTTTAAACTTTTGAAGATTCTCTTAAATAACTCAGATAATAGTCAGTAGAGGGATTAACAAAGGACTTTAAATGCCTCTTTATAAAGATTAAATACAGTAATAATGGCTAAAATTAAACCATTAACCAGTGATTTGTTCCACTGATGCTTAATGAACCTTTTGACCTTTACACCTTATGCTTTCCTCTCTTTAAAACTGAAAAACTAAAGTGTGGTTTTGTGTCCCTCTTCCAGAAGACTTCCCGTCCCACCGTGTACCCAGGGGACATCGTGGAATACCCCAGGAACAAGTACTTCTCCCATTTCGCAGTGTGCTACGGAGAGATGGACGGCGTTCAATACGTGGCCCACCTCACTTCTCGCGGTCAGTCCGTCACTTTCTCCTGTTTCTTTTTATGGTGTTCTGTTACATAGTGAGGTAGATACGCAACAACATGCTATTAGACCATCAGCAGAGCACGAGGCTTTGGAAGAGAAGCTAATGTCTCACTTTGAAGTTGCTGATTTAGGAAAAAATGAAAACAAAGATCGAAAATAACAAAGGAAGAGCTGCAGACGGCTGTAACAACTTCCTGCATCAACCACACATCGAAGTATCATCCTCTGTTCTTATCCTCTCCAGCTCAGTTCACCACTAGATGGAGACAAATTCATAAAAACAAAATTAGAAACAGGCAGTACTAACGATATTAAACTATTCTGGCTCCCACAATGGATCATTTCCTTTCTCGTCTTTAAAGGAAAACTGTTTATTCGTCTAAAAGCAGATTGTAATAGGAATAATCTGAGAAAAAAACACGTCTTTTTACTTTTATTGCTATTATCTAGGATTTAAGGGAGAATGTTGAGCACATACCAGGAGCATGGGCCAATCACATGCCCACATAGAAGGTGGGTCTCATGTTAGGGACGCTCCCATTGGCTGTTGGTTAGAAAACAGCACAGAAAAGAAAAAACTAGTACCAAGCGAGGACTTTACAGTGGAGATATTTACAAAGAATAGATTTGTTTCTTTTGTTTTTGTGCAGATTCTGACTCCAGGTACGTGTTATTCGGCCGAGCTCTGAGGTCAGAGGTCAAACTGGACCCACTCCCGCTGCTCGGCAAGAAATATAAGGTTAAACACACTGAACATATGAATTGTATTTTTTTCCTCTGTCTTTGCCCAGTTTAGTATCCATATATTCGTATTCATACGTATGCCGACCTTTGGAGTAGATTATAGTGACATTTCTCATTTGGAGTGTCTCTTTTTCAGGTGAACAACATGTTGGACGATTCGTTTCCGGCCCGAGACTTCCACACGGTGGTGAAGCCGGCCATCGACGGCCTGATCGGACTGGAGCAGACCTTCGACATCCTCTACCACAACAGCGAGCACCAGGCCACGCTCCTCAGATACGGAGTCAAGAAATCCCAGCAGGTCCTCCTCTCTCTGTACATCCCAGACTCTTTATCCAAGTCCTATGTTCTCTGAAGTAAACTGTGGTTTTTATGTGGAACAGATAGAGAAGGTCTACGAGTACATCAAGCCCACGTGGAAGAAGCCCTTCGAAGACAAGACCCTGTGAAAACGTCTCATTTACCACTTTACCTGCAGTTTTTAAGATTTAGATTCAGTTGATGCTAAACTGTTTTCGCCCATTTACAATGTTGTTTGACTTTGCAATTAAATAGTGAGTGTTTTTTTTATATAGCGTTATTGAGAATGGTTAATTTTTGTAATTTTTTAGACATTCTGACTGTTTAAAATCTATTCTAAATGTTAATATGGCCCCTTAAATGATATAAAGGTGGCCATAGTCAGTATTTATATTTCAAGTTTTAACCAAACCATTCAATCAGGACCAAAAGAATGAGCATATTTTAATATTTTAGTTTTAATTACATCGACGACAAATGCCATATGCACCTTTTTAGCTCTTATGTTTGATGCCATTTCCAAAATAAAACAGGAAACCAAATAAATGCTAATATTTCTTTTTACAGCTATGACTCCTGTGTTCAATGATTTAAAAATAGCATTGTGCTCTTTATGGCACGAAAAGGCACTTTAGCGCAATAACTTTTATATGGGACCAATTTATATTACCCAAAATGCCGCTAAAACTAACTTTTCCTTTGTTCTTAGCTACGAACAAACAAAAGAGGTCAAATTAGTTAAACATTTAGCAACAAAATAAGTTTCGTTCATAAATATCCAAAGCCTTAATATGAGACTACATTTAACAAATAAAGTGCTACAAGGAGAACAAGCAATTTATTAAATATTACAAGACAATTTTGAACAGAACTGAGTCGCCATTTTAGAACAGATCACCAGTATTTACACCCACTGAACATGTAGATTAAAAAGTACTATAAGTTAACCAATAAATCCTGTTAAAGCCCCGTATTAGTCTCAAACTTCTGCTTAAAGGCACTAAATATTACGCAAAAACCTATCAAGTAGTAAGTTTATGCAGTCTATGCTTCATCAAGTTATACAAATCAAATAAATATTGTTCTTTCTGCTCATTCATGTGCTCTTTTTATCTACAGAAATCTTAAATACACCTGATTTTTGTTTTATTTCATGATAACAGCATGGTATTTTCCACAAAACTTCATGTGAAGAGCGTCAGAACCTGCTTCATCTCAGAAATAGTGATTAGAACTGTAAAAATCCCTTCTCCCTTCGCGAATTAGCAGCTATTTTTTTTACATTATTAACAAAAAAACGTAAAACCGTGAGTAACATTCATTCATCAGTACTGTAACATGCTCTGTTTGGTTTTAAACATCAATTGTCACCTCTTTATTGTAACTGATACCTGTCAGTAAAAATCTTCAGACACGAAACAGCATCTTTTACAGGAATGAATCAAAAAAACACATCTCGTAACCTCTAACCAAAGTATTTTTGCAATGAGACGACAGCTTCTCCAAACCCACTAACCCCACACTGACTTCATTTTGTCGTATTCGTCGAGGAAGACTTCAGTTCTGGCCGAAGGCTCCCTGCGCGGCTGAAGAGGCGGCGCTGGCAGCTGCACTTTGGAAGGTTTGGTTTCTCATGACGTTTTGAGAGAACTCCTGCTGTGCCTTGGTGAAGCTGGCCCCGGTTCTCCTGTACTTCGAGTGAACCTGAGTGACACAGTGTACACAGCGCTTAGGAGATAATCAGATACTTCATGGTCCACGGGTCAGAATACACATCGAAATATAGAAAATTTGTCTTGGGTCAGAGGAGCTACTCAAATCACAACAGATAAAAACATCCAAACAACAATAAAATCACACAACATTTACAATAAAAAGTGCAAAAGCAGCAGCAACAAATAAAGTGCTTCTGTTTGTCCTCCAGCTCTTTATTAATGAGTTTGACTGATGTGGGAATAAATTAGTTTTTGTATTGGTTATATTTACTCAGAGAAATCTCCAGAGTTCATCAGAGAGTATTCACACTGTTTTAACTAAACTTGAAATTTGAGATTTAGATTTAACACTAAATACTGATGTTTTTACACACTCACACACTAAATAATGATGTTTTTACACACTCACACGCTAAATACTGATGTTTTTACACACTCACATGCTAAATACTGATGTTTTTACACACTCACACGCTAAATACTGATGTTTTTACACACTCACATGCTAAATACTGATGTTTTTACACACTCACACGCTAAATACTGATGTTTTTACACACTCACACACTAAATAATGATGTTTTTACACACTCACACACTAAATACTGATGTTTTTACACACTCACACGCTAAATACTGATGTTTTTACACACTCACACGCTAAATACTGATATTTTTACACACTCACACACTAAATACTGATGTTTTTACACACTCACACACTAAATAATGATGTTTTTACACACTCACACGCTAAATAATGATGTTTTTACACACTCACACACTAAATAATGATGTTTTTACACACTCACACGCTAAATAATGATGTTTTTACACACTCACATGCTAAATACTGATGTTTTTACACACTCACACACTAAATAATGATGTTTTTACACACTCACACACTAAATAACAGTTATATTATTAAAATGTGCTGTACCATTTTGAGGAGGATGATGGCCAGGACAGCGTTCACAGTGAAGAAACCGGCCACAACCATCATAATCACAGCCACAGGCAAGTGGGACCTGATCATGGTAATGGATGAAATCCACCCGCTGTGAACACAAACCCAAAGTCAACAGTTTATTCACATATAATGGAGATGCAGCTCGATAAATGAAAATCTACACTAACAGTGACCAAGCAATGGTGAAAAATATATGAGATAGTGTCAGATAGAAAGGAATCCCAAAGAGAAAATACCATAGAATAAAAAGCAGAACCACAGACAGGTTAGGGCAGCAGAAATCTGTCAAAGAGATGGAGAAGGAAGATCATGACGCGCTGAGAAGACATACTTTGAAGAGACATGTGAGCGTTTGTGCACAACAGCCTTTTCAACAGAGTTTTACTAAGTCCAAAGTTACATTACATTAGCTGAGGACAGTACTGACCTGTTTCCCCACCGCGGGATCCCTACAGCCTGGATGATGTACACCACAACTTGGAAGAAAAACACGAAGAAGAAGAAAAAGAAGCTGAAGGAACTGTCAGACCTGGAGACACAGAACAGAACACAAAAATGTGAGGTCGAAACACAAAGCAGTGCAGTTTTATTACAGATATCTGGCTTTTTTAATAAAGTGATGCCTGATTCAGAAATTTAAGGTGCAAATCTATCCAACACACTGAATCACATTTACTATAAACCTCTAAAGCTCATTCCTCAGTTCTGATTGGTCATTATAGCTGTGTTTCTATCCTCTATCTGGACCTCCTACTCTAGTTTCGTGTTAGCGGTGCTGGTGGGACGCGTACCTGAAGGCCCTGTAGACCGGTCTGTACCAGCAGATGAAGGACACCGGGGTGAACAGGATGAACCACAGAATGGACAGACCGAAGTCCACACCGGCTTCGTTGTTACCGGTGAAGAACGCCAGGCAGGCCAGCAAATTCAGGAAGAGGGTAGCACTGTGGACTGAGAGACATGACAAAAGAATCTGAGGATGCATCACGATTATAATCACTATTATTTTACATGTTTACTCTCTGACTTTTATTGAACAAAACAGTGAATTCTCCTTAAAATAAATAATATAGTCAATCGTACAAGAAAATAGCTTAAAAAATAAACAGAAATAATCATTAAAATAAATAAAAAAGATCAACAATGTAGTGCACTTCCACAAGTAATAAATAAAAACAAGTAATAACACAGGTTTTGTAATTGTCCAAAAATGAAATGATTAACTGCACAGCCCTACTTTATAATGATAAAAATTAAAATATTACGTCACTTTATGAAATTTCCCTCTAATTAGGAAAACCACATAATCACTTTTAACTATTTCCAGGTCTGAAAATTCATCAGAACAAATCTAAATCAATCTATTAAGACAAAGATTTATTTTAATGAGATGCAAAGGCACAACAGAGTTTAAATGACTTTAATCCTGTTTGATAAGAAATCCATATATTGTATTTTTTTATTTTCCAAAGTAGTGACTTAAAGCTTTTCATAAACTATTTTGGAATCATTTCATCTGGGTGTTTTTCATTGAGTCATGCAGATATTGTGATAAATTGGAGCTGACCTAAAAGAAACTTCAAGTTCTTTTAACTCATCATAATATTGACACAGTAATACTACCTCAAGCTGTTTAGTTCAAATGTTTACCCAAAAACAGAACCACAAACATGCAAGTAAATATATTTGAACGGTCTTTTCTCTTTTCTCTTCGATGAGGAACAAAGCCAAGCGTGTTTTACCTTAAGATCTAAACACTGTAGAGGAGTAGAAGCAGACTTACACATCCAGAGGTAGTACATTCTTTTGCAGATCCTGCGGTACTCCTCTGGGATGTCCTCCTCAAAGTCCTGGTAGAAACAGGGCTTCACCGGGAAGAACTTCGGGAGAGGAGGCCAGTTGTTCTCTTTGACTGTAAAACATTTCACAGCTGGGTTATCGTGCTCTCTGTTTCCCATAAATACACTACACAGCTGTAATTGAATCATTAATATTATTTGTTTTAAAGAAAATACACATGTTCTGGACCTGTGTGGTGCATTCATGTGCTTCTCGGAGGTTCCCAGCATTGTTAAAACGTTTTTTTTTCGTCTTTCATCTCAAAAAGTCCGGATATTAATGTGAAAAACCAAAACATTTACTAGGTTTATTCAGCTTTAACAGACCTAACAAGGGACATTTAACATTTCTTTGCAATAAAAAGATGAATGCTAAAAAATGCTCCTTGCTTTTGTGGAGTTTTGAGTTCCATATGCACAGAGAAAAACTGTCGTTCTTCCAAGGGGAACATGAACGCATCAGGGGTTTAGTCTCGGTCTCAGTCATGATTTGGTCTCACCTCCAGTGTTGGTCCTGCCTGCGCTGCGGTTCTCTAACTCTCGTTCCTTCCTCTCCAGTTCTGCAGCCTTCCTCTCCAACTCCTCCTGTTGTTTGGTGAGACTGGCCTGAGCTGCAGCAGTCACACTGGCCTGGGAACAAGGACGAGTCTTTAAAAAATCTGATTCTACTTAGAAGAAATGTACGAAATAGGAAGGTTCTTATTTTTATTTCTTTATTTTAACTTTATTTAGTCAGACAACCATTCAGACTCACATTTGTCACTCTGAAACTTAAACTTATCTTGGTCCAAAGGTGGTGCTGACCTCATTGACTCATCATTTTGGAAGCTGGTTAAACATTGGCACCGTGTAGACCTACTAATGATGTTAAATTAAAGTGTGTTCAGATACGATAATGTGGTCACTGTTATTGCTTTCTCTGTTCCTGCTCCTTCATTTCCGTGTAGCATTGGTTATAGACTATATTCTACTGTTTTGTGATGGTTTACAAACACTATTTATTATTATTATTATGACTACAAGCTGTCATTACATCATGCATTAATTATATCACTTATGAATAAAATACGAGTGCATTAGTAACTTAACGTTATTGAGTATTTGTGAGAGATTTTCTTTTTGTCTGTTCGTGTTGGATAAAAGTAGCTCTAAGACTCTCCTTCAAGAGGTTTTTAGCCAGAGCTGGAGCTTCTTGGGACACAAACCGAGCCTGCTTTTCTCCAAATACCACTTTCTGATTGCTTTTGAGCTGTATCCTGCAGCGATGTGCCTCACCTGTGCGCTCTGCTCTACTGAGGTCGGTAGGACTGCGGGCTGGGACGAGGCAGACGAGACGGGAATGGTCGTCCCGGTGAAGTTTCCCTAAAAACATATTAAGCCAACAGTGAGGTTTTTTTTTACTGTGAGACAATGTTATCAGCTGCAGAGTTAAAAATAAAATACTGACGTGTTCAGTGGCAGAGAATGGGTTGAAGTCCCCGATCCTGTCCGTGACTCCACTCGTGGCTTGTGTGACTGAAGCATCCTACAAACAAACACAGACGTCAATCCAAAGACCCTCCTTCCTGAGTCACGTCCCACTCGAGCCATTATGGTTCAGGAATATGTAAATGCAATAGGAAAATGCACATAAAAGTGGCAATTTATTACTGCACCACAACATTTGAATGAAGCATAGGGTCAGGTTTGACTCCTTTTTGTTTCTCTGTTCTGTTCTGACTGATCTGCAGCTGCACAAGTGACGTTTGAGCGCTGAAATTTCCCACCATCCAGAGAAGCTCCTGAATTGGGTTTCATCACATTATTTATTAAAAACCCCTCGGTTCTGACGCAACAGTCAAACAGCTCCGAGGCAATGTTGTATTATCGACAAAAACACTGAAACACTCCTCTGTACATATTTTTTGTACATATCCTTCTGTGACCAAGTTAAAAAGTTGTTTGTTTTTTACTTCTTTCGTGTAAAATTAAAAGACTGCAAAGCAAAAAAAAAACCAAACAAACATGAAAAATGACAAAATATTATTAGGTAGAGCATTAAATGAGCACTAAATGGAGATTATTAACACAGGAGTAATACTTTGTAAAGAATTAATTAATTATTTAAAACTCAATAGTTATTATAAATTGTCACCAAAGTTTCATCCTCAACAATATTTGATGTCGTATTCATTTGGAAAAAGAGAGGTTATCCCTGCCTCAAAATGACTCGGTTTCATTCTTGATACAGATACCTTTTCCTGTGAATGCAATCTGTTTTTGGCACAAACCCAGAGGATAAAACTGTTAGAATAGTTTATCTGCTCAAACACATGAATAAATATTGTTTTAAAAGAGTGCTGACAAATTCTACAACTGCTCAGTCTCTATTTAAAAAAAGAAAAGATGACTTCAAGGCTCTGCTGCATTATCAAAAACAGACTAAAGCAGTTTTTCGACACAAACCTGAACCAATTATCTACCTTCACACACTTTTTGGTACAGAAAATATAAGAGTGCAGGGTAGTAGCGAGGGTTTAGGAACTAATGATGTAGGTGTTTCTAGAGAGGCAGAGGTCATAAGAAGAAAGGGACTCGACACTAAACGTGAGGCACCAAAGGCATATTCACTATGAATCCATGCACAAAGTAATAATTTAACAAAAAAGAATCTCCAATCTCCAACAGCAATTACTTGTTAATCCTTATAATATAAAAGGGAGGGGCAATCTTTTCAGTTTGGGGCTCTAGGCAATTGGCTGCAAAATAAGCACATAATCTGACTGGTTATAAACAACATTATAAAGATCAGACCTGTACTCTTTCAAAATTAAAACCTTGATGCATCTATTATGATAAAATTACAGAGAAGAATAATTCTACATTCTGATCTAATGGTAAAATGCAAAAGGCAAATAAAACTTATGATTTATGCCTTAAGCTTTCACTTTAACTTTAATGTTTTAATTGTATGTTTT